>BMAO01034246.1:0-155840 GCA_019973975.1 Trichonephila clavata | reverse complement strand
TTATTAAATTGTAGCTACGTGTGTTAAAATCATGTAAAAACTGTGTAAAAAACAGTTGGGTCTACATATATTTGTAATAATTTAAAGTAAAAATTACTGCGATTTTTCTTCGAAATTAGCATTGTATCAAAAATTGACAACAGACAATAAACGTTTATATGTTTTTGACATTTGGTTGGAAAACGTTATTTCTTGTTTTCAGAATCAATGTATTCTTTTAACTTATGAATAACCCAATTACTGACAAAATATGCTATGTTATTAATTTGATTTATAATTAAAACTGGGATTTGGCTTCAAAAGAAAGCAGGCGTATAACATTTTGAGCTGAATAATAGTATCGAAGAATAGAATTATTTCCAAAATTATTTAACTAGGTGTAAAAATCAATAAATTTGTAATTAAACGACAGTTAAACTTTTAAGTTTCTCAATTTGAAAAAGGATCGGAATTGAAAAAATAACAAGCTTATGTTTGAATGTACAAAAGTGAAACGGTGGATTACAAAATTGTTTCACTAGATTTAAATATAGTGTAAAATAATAGAAATAAAAATGCTGATTTTTCTAACTTGATGTATGCCACATTAGTTGAATAGGGTTTAAACTTACTTGGCCATTTATTATTAGTAAGAATAATAATTAAGAAATTGTATTTTTCCCATATGTCTATTATTCCTTAAGAAATTACTTACTTTTTTATTAAAGATAACCGTGTAAGTTTAATATAAACACAGAATTTACTTATTCGCGTTGAAACCACTTTATTGAATTCAAACAAAAAAAAAAGAAGGAAAAAAAGTTCATCACCAGAAAAGATTAGCATCATACGAGAATCAGATTATAAATTGTTAACAAAAATTTTGATATTTACTTTTTCATACAGAATTAAAGTAATTTTTCCCAATCTGAATAAGCATTTGAGTGCTATGTTTGTTTGTATTTTTAATTATAAAAAATATTTAAAATAAAACTTTGTACGAAAATTGAGACTAACTATTCAAAATATCACTATCATGCATAGGAAAATAGTCTTTTTACACATATTACCATATTTTACGCTTGGGATGAGCACAGTATTTTTAATTGGATAGTTTCAATTTAAAATCCTAACAATTAAAACTAATGTTTCTAAAAAGAAAATAAATGATCAATATCTAACAAATTCAAACTATTCAAGATTTATTTCACTAAATAAATTTTAATGTTTGGATATTCTATCTAAATATTTATAATTAAAATATTACTTATTTATTAGTATTTGAACCCAGTTAATTTAATTTATATCTAAAACCAAAAGACATAAATATATTACATTGGTCTGATTAATATCATAATGAACAATATTATTTTTATTTTATCATTTGCATGTAGAAATACTACGAGTAATTTTGATATTGGTAAAAATTTTAACTACTGATGTCTTTTTAAATTCAAATCATTCATCAACTACCACAGAGGCAACTTACGAAATTAAACTGTAGATATCAGAATGCCACATATTAACCTAGAACTATTTTGTCTGAATATATTTCCAACGCAAAAACTAACTTAGAGTCTAAGATACTAGTAAAAATTTAAACAGACACGCTTTATCAATAGATATTTGCCAATAACATCAGTCAAATTGCTCAAAAGACTCTCAATACAAAAAGGATGAACATGAAAATTACAGTAATGGTTCTAAAATAAACTCTCTCTAAATATCCTTCAGAAAGTCTCAAAACACTAAAAAGACTTCTTTAAGGAAGGATGTGTGTGGCAGTCCTTCTACCGAAAATCGGGGCAAATAAAGATAAGTGTAAAATTAGCTAAAAACTTACCTGAGAGGGAAATCCTTTTTTAGATAATTATCTAAGGCATTGCAAGCTTGTGATTCCACTAATAAGCAGTTCAAATTGATGCCCTAAAAGCGACAATCATCATCATGTGGCTAAAAATCCATGTGAACTAAAATTTAAAAACAAAAGTCAAGCCTCTCCATAGTTCTTACTGAGTCATGCTTTCAAATCCTGACTCTAGTAAGAACCACAGAAAGAAATAACAGTTTTATCTCGCGGTAAAATTAAATTCAACACCACAATGTAAATTCAACAGTAAGGCTTCGAAATCCTCTAAGGTCGTAATGTGGTCGAACCATAAGGTACTTCCTTAAGTATAGAGGATGTACTCGCTTCATAAAACTATGAGGCTAGTCGTCATAAGTGATGGCGAATCTTCTAGAATAGCACAGTTTACTCAACCCACCATTCATGATACTTTGAAGTTTGTAGAATGTGTATAACAACCGGTAAAATATGAACTTCCTCAAGATTAATATTCAAGTTAATATTCATTGATTGAAATGATTTACTAAAGCAAAATGTCTTGACATTTGCATGTCTTGTATTGTATGTGATGTGCAAGTTCAAAGCATCTAAAATTATATATGAGCTCGTCCGCTGAATTTCTTCCTGATTTTGCTTCTCAGCTGATATTTTATTTATGTAGGCGTTTGGTCTTGGGGCTTTGAGCCGTCGATTTACGTATTCCGAGCCTCAAATCTATTTTGACGTTCCCGCCAGCCGACGTAGACTGTTAAGACTCACAAAATCTCATCGCGTTCTCTATTGCCCAATCTTTTTGTAGCTCCGCCAGTGGCCTTAAAACAACAGAAAATGAATGGCCGAATACGATTTGGCGATGGATTCCTTATTTCGAATATGGCTACACGCAAAGAAAAATTCCAGTTTTGTGGAGAGTTCGAAGAAATAACACTGGATTGAGAATGTTTCCAACAAAATTCTTGATTCACTCTTTTTGTAAATATTTTATGTTTTATCTAAATATTATATGGTTTTTGGAAAATGAAACGTATTTTATTATTTAGCTTTATTGTATCCATTTAATTAATTGTAGTACAATGTGACTGAATTTAATAAATACCATTGACTTACTAATTTTGTATTTATTGGTATCCCAGTTTTAATGCTATATAACAACTAATTCATACTAATTTAATTCAACTGAATTTTAAGTACCTCTATGGGAGTTATAAATCTTCAATATTATCAGATTTAATCCCGACGTATTCAGTTCATTGTAATAACGAAGTATTGATTGTAGAATTTAATTTACGTTGGTAAAACTTTAATACGTATTCACAGCATTGCATTTAAATTTATCAGCAACATCGATCCCTATTATTCTTTAGATTCTATATTTCACGTATACTTCATATTGTTTTTGTACGAAACTTTTCATCAACTTTTGTGTAAAAATGTACGATTGGTAGTAAACATTTATAATAAAAGACTAGTATAATACAGTCTCAAAGTCTCCCAATAGCAAACCATTGTTTTTTGCATAAATTTCTTACTAATGCGTTCATGTTCCAATTACTCTTTTACGTAATACATATTTGGATAATATAGTAAATTATAACTTTGTATTTCATTTCACATTCATTCAATGTCAGACTCAAGCACGAACATTAATTTACTATAAAAATGTTTAAACTTTACATAATTGTTTGAACTGAATGAATTTATCAAAAATTACACAAGACATACCTAAAAAAATTGGATAAGAATATCTTATTAAATCTTTTTTGCATCTTTAACAAGAGATTAATCTTTAAAACTTTAATTCAACTTTTGCGCGTGCCAAATACATATGCATTCGTATATAGAGTTAAGAGAACTTACTCAGTATACCAAATTTTTGAAACGCTTATGCTTTACGTACGCATGATAATCAGTGAAGCTTATAGTGCAGAGATTAAAATCCACTTTGTAATATTGAACTCAAAATGAGTCTAATATAGAATATTGTCCCATCTTACAACCAGACGGTGTCTCAGAAGCAGTTGATTCCACTCCCCTGCAACAAGGCATTTTTCAACTCCCGGATGGTATTCGGAGATGGATAGCTATATGAAATTGCACTTCCAAAAACGACTTGGATAAACTCCAAGTCAGGAGAGCTGGGCAATGGGCAAGACAAAGATCTTCCTTTCCCAGGTAATCGTCAACCTACTGAGACCCATCTATCGTTATTTTACAGAAAACCAGATCCAAGTGCAAATATAAGCCTCTAAGATTTCTCGATACCTCACAATCCAACACATGTCTTACACAGTCCTTTACACCTTCACCATAATAGCCCTTTCTCCTGATGAGGGAGGAACATGGTATCATGTCTTAAGTACTCTCTAGATACAGGTTGTCGTGCCTGTCCTATCTGGACCCGGTTCACTTGCCGGCGCACCTGGTGAAGAAACATATTATCTCAGCAAAGCCATAATTACAAATATTTACTAACAACACACAAATAGACAGTTACAAGTTCGAAAATTACAGTAGAAACCTGGAGTGTTATTCATTCCTAGATTAATCCTGATCTACAACTCTAACATTCAATTCTAACCTTTAAATCCATATCTAGTAATCTCAGCTATCCAAATTGAAGCAAAGGAGCGGAGACGCACTTATACGTCAGTGACTATAATTTATCAATCTCTTTGTTCTTCGATGATTAATAATATCGAAATACTATCAATACGCTGCTAGCTGCGCTGAAGAGATCCAGCGATACTCATTCAAATTGGCAATTCCTTCTCCTTCGCTTTCTTACTAAATCTGGAATTTATATAGTCAGGTTCATTAGCATATCACTATCTCGTGTTTTCCCGAGGCTGTGAAATAGAATAATTGCTGGCACCAAAGTTCCGAAGGATTAATGGAAGATTGACGGATAGAGGCCGTCTGAAGAAGCCGAAAATTGTGTTGAATAATACCTTATTAACTCGAATCTAGTCCACACTATTTTTCAGTGTTATGCTGACAAATGATAGTGTATGGCTTAGGTAAACATTTACCGGACGGAAAGCTGAGCTAAGCCCCTTTCGAAACAATATAACCATGTGTACTAGCCACTTGCATCGATGACTTATTTCATTCCACAGTTACTCCGTCATTCAGTGTACTAGACTGTTGCCTGCTCGTATTTGAAGAGCACTTTCTATACACTTTCTTTTAATCACCCAAACATCAAAGATATCGGAAATAGCATCCAGACGAGTTCACTATGATGCAAATATGAAACAACAGGCAATATTATATGCAGAAAATAACGGAAACAGCAGCGGTCATTGAAAATTTGACACAGATGAAACAAATATACATCTATGATGTAAGAAAAATGATATAATTTTTCCTTGTAAATATTCAACAATCTTTAATAATTCTTTTACATTTCTCGACAATATATTCTTTTAAAAAAATGTTGTAAAACAAATACATGGGATGTCATGAAAGATGGCAGCGTGTGGAAAAATGGCAACGTTGGCACCAAATTTGAAGTCAGCTGCGACAATGGGTGAGAATCATTTTCGAAACCGATACTGACTGGTTAGAGTAACTATAGGTTTGTGTGGCATTTAAAATTTTAAACTGGTAAATAAATTATTTGAACTTATTATTTCTTAAAAAAGTTATTTTTAAAAATGTCCTAAGCGGTGGATATTGATGAAGCTTTTAAACAATTTTTTTTTATTTTTTATTAAAAAGGTGTAGAAAATTGAGTGGCGGCCTTAGAATCAGGGCACTTTTTAACAAAACAATGTGAGAATGGGCTGCTGCTTGACATCGATGGTGGCTTTATTCCAGTTATCATGACATTTCGATTTATCTGTAAAACGCGTAGTGTTTCAATAAAATCTGGCTCAAAGAGCGTGTTATTTGATACTTGCTAAATGTGCTCTCTTTTGTTCAGCAGTGAGTTGGATGCAAACAATAGGTCTCTTGGATTACAGCTCTCACACATGAAGCCTTCGGGTAACCGTTAACCATGCTACTCGAACTCCAGTGGTGGTTGCATACATGTCACGTGTGAGATATGAAGCGTATCAGATATATCATTGCGCTGAAAGTGCAAAACTCATCCCCATTCGCAGGTGAAGATTTTGAACGATCCTGGCGATCTCATAAATGAGATCGATGTTCTGAAATTGTTTCCATAAATTGACATAGAGTTCTGCTGCCACCTGAACGTGTGATTCCACTAGTTCCAACTGACGTACAATTATCCATCTTATTCCGTCATGGCTACTAATTTAACTTATAAAGTTTATCCAACTCTAGCGAGAACATGAATGTCATTTTATACAAGTACACAATCTAAAACTCGATATCTCTTATCTTTTACCATGTCACAGTTACGCGAACAATCATGTGTACTTTAACGTATTCAACTCTGAATATTTGCATAATTCATCGGAAGCATAATTGGTACCAATGCTTTGAAACTGTTGTAAAAATAGACGTGATTTGAAAATGGACTAATTTTGCATGGATAGTGTAGTTTACCTACCTGAATAGTGAAAATGTACTAAGGAGTGACCACAAAATATATAAAAACTGCAGGATAGACAATAATCACCGAATTACATAAATGAACCAGAAGCATAACTTGGTTAGCAGTGAAAATATATCTAGAAGGAACCTGTACGCCACAGCACTTGCAGTATGTACTAACAACACTTGCACACACTAGCAGCAACACTCCCTTTTCTAATAATAGTGGAGTTACCATCGTCGTGAAAACATACGTCGTTACTGGGTTATTATGCCACCCTATAGACAGATCCAGGAGGCAAACGAGTTCACGGACTATACTGTGTGGTTCAGAAAAAGTTTCCAGTTGTTCATCCATCATTTTCGATGACACGGTTATGTTCTTCACTCCCAGCAGTGGCGAAGTGTTTGAAAATCAGAATGTGGCAATTCAGGTTATCCCATGTTCCTAGAGACTCTGACCATAATTTGGTGACTGTCTGCCAAAGAAAGTATTTAAGGCTTGAAATTACCTTCAGTAAGTTACTGCAGCATATGTGCAGGACGTCTGGTATGCTCCGATCACCAGAACGCCTTCACTGGGCATCAGAGGCTTTCCTGATGATGACTTCAAAGAACGATCATCATGCCAATAACTATAATATTACCGTTTGGATTTGCTTGGTAACACAGATCTTGTATGACCTAAGTCATATTCAGCTGATAACTCACGCTATCTTTTCAGACGCTGGCAATAGTTTCGTAGGTATTGTGACATGGTTGCCGGTCTATACAAAAACGTAATTAGGAACGCAACATCGCAAGCTTAACGACTACTGCATTAGAACACAATCACCTACTGCAGTCGGTCTGCGAATCCATATTGACATATCGACCCAGCCATAAGTGTGTAATCTGCAGCAGCCGAGGGCACTACCCTTCTTTTGGCGCACCGTAATGATCTTTTACCGATGAAGATAGCCCGATGAAATATCACATAATAAAACCCGCACAGTATTCAACTGCCCCATCTTAAGCAATAACGTTCATCAAAGCATGAAAGGACATAGACATCTCTCTTTGTGTGTTCCATGTTCACGAGTTAACACATTGTTGATTGTAAATGAGCATCCATTCCTCAAGCCATAATTTGCACACTCATTAACTCTATTGCATGACGAATCGCTGTCCTTAGTAGACTTAAAACTTATTGACCTTGTATTGTTGTTTAGTGCTGAACTAAATTATATATTGTTTGATGCTGTTTCATGTTTGTCAGGTATTTCATGTTTTCTACCTCTTGTCATGTGCTTTTACATACTATTATCACAAAAACAGAAGTATATGATTAATTATGACTCTTACTTGGTATTAAATTTCTTTAAATATCTTAAATGGTCAATGGTCTAAATTTAAGATCAATTTATTAATGAAATTAAAATTCGTTCAACATCGATTATTGACATCAGTTATCTATCGATTCTACAAATTAATAAAATTTAATTATCAATTATAATTGTTGATCAAATTGTAAAACGTTAAAAATAACTTAAAGAACTTTATTTTAGATTTTTAAGTGAATGAGTGCCGATTAACGTTGAACAGTGTGCAATAAGATGGCTATAGTCGACGGACCTCATAGTTTTGAACTGCGGTCAAGTGACGAGACCAACACCTGAACTGGCAATCCACTCTTTTAACTTCCACATCCCATTAAAGTTATAGATATGTTGAATTACTGATTTAATAGCACTTAATTTATGAAAACATTTGCTATCCTTTTATCACAAAGAAAATATACATCTATTTCCATTTATACGTTAACACTTCAAGAAATTTTATTTTAGTTTTATTTCATGAAATATAATCATCTGTGATTATGTCATCTACTCACAAAAAGTTGCATCAAATAAGTCAAATCCACATTGAGTATAGATAAAATCCATTTAAATTTTATTAGCCAAATAAAAACAGCTAACTTTTGCCCTTTATTGATTAATCAACTACCTTATAAAAGAGAAAATGTCTCATTAGAAAATTAGATTTTATAAGCAGATTACGAGAAATATTCAACTGCTTATGTTACAAAAAGCATTCTCATAAGTGATTAGTTGAGTAGGAAAAACTGTTGGTAAAATACTGAATTATTACAACGCAAAAATGATCATGATATATTCCTTTGCTACCATGCAGTAAGTATATCAAAACTTAACAAATCTGTGAGCAATATAATATTTTATAAAACCTAGTGATCCTAATTAAAATTTCTTATTTTTCTAAGCTATTGAAAGGAATGAAAATAGTTGAAATGTTCGAAAAAATTATGTATTTTATAACATAAATCCAAGTATACAAACATATAATATATAATTCACACACACTTTCTTCATAGCATAAATGTTTCATATTTTACAAAATTGTAATGTTTCTCGAAAAATGCTTGTTTTTTAAATTATTTGATGAGAAAGTTGTGAGTCCTTCTTATAAATTAAATTGATTAACTAATCTATTAATGTCATAGCATGCTTTAAAGCACTGATTCCATTTTTGTTCAATTGCGATAAAAATTACATATTATTAAAGATGGCTCATGTTTTTACAATGTACTGATCTTGACTGTATTATTCTACTAAATCATTTTTCAGCACTTCATTTAGTAAGGTACAAAACGATAAAAACAAAAATCGGGGGTCTTATTAAATAATCTGAGACAACTAATTTTGCCATGCCCTGGAGCAAACCCCTTGTGCAGCTAATCTTTTTTCATCTAGTCGATACTTTTCTCTACTCCTGATTAGATAGAAAATATTAGTAAAATGAATCAACCGCAACTATTCAACGAGAGAATTAAGTTTCCAGGTACAAGGAAACGCAATGAATGTGAAATCAAATTTCTGGATTCTCTCTGTCTAAAAGCTTGGGGCATAGTTCCAGAACCTTCTATGTCTATCTCTCTCTTCTCTTGTACTTCTAGCTCTTGGAAATGGGAGGCCTTCTTTCATTAAAAAATCACTTTCCCGCTTCCCATTTGATCATACAATTTCAATGTAATTATTGGGTAAAAATGGAATTGACTTCTTATTTCGTCCTGAGGCACATTCTTTTTCAGTTCGTAGTTCGAAGCAGAAAGCGTTACTGACTGCGCACAATACAGAGTCGGGGGAATTTCGTGGAATTGTTTCCCTCTATAATTGTTCTCGTATCCCCAATTATCGGATAAGATGACGCAGGAACAGTTTGGATGAGTATGCAGATAAAATGGGAAAAATTCAATTGATTTCTTTAGGTGCTTTTAAAAATTGATTCTTTCATAAAGGAAAAAAAAAGTAATTCTGAATTTCATGTAATCGAATTTTATGTGCCCTGTTCTTTAAAGGATATTACTTTACGTTTTGAGATTTTCCCGAGTTGAAACTTAGTGCCCTGATTTTTACTAAAATAAATTTTTTTTAGAAATGAGTATTCACTTTGAGGACTGTGAGATATCTTCCAAACCAGGAATAGAAATTCAAAAAAGGTCGATGCAATTTTTGAAAATGATATTTTCAAGTTACGAAGATGTGTAAATTTTGCAAGCATCATCCAGTAAAGGATATTTTCATGATTTGATATTCAAATTTCTACAAATGCTTTTATTTAATTTTTAACAAAATTTGCAAACAAACTGAGTAATTATTTGCGTATGAGTTTAAAAATTTTTGATTGATTTATTTACAAAATATTGATAAAAAGTGTGCTAAAAATGTGAAAAGAAACCAAAAATGCTATGTAGGGAAAATAATCATTTATAATGTGACGCAGAATAATTAATACTAATTTTCATATATAAGGATTATTGTTTTCTATTGCTATGTAATATGGTTCTAAAATATTGAAGAAAACCCTTTGGCATGAATAACGCTACACATAGTATAAGGGAACTTTAAATGATAACTATGATAATAATTTTTTCGGTTATTTTCCTTAATTTTGGTGAGGAAAATATAATAAGCATTTGAATATTCTTTTCCTAGTAAAAGGCGATGGCCAGTTTCTAATTTTGGTTTTAATATCATGGAACAGTTCTAGAATTTCATTCGTACAATTTGGTGCTTAGAAAATATTGTTATATTATTCTTCGATTGTAAAAGAATTTATTCTTTAATAAAAAGATATTGCAAAAAATAAGGTTTATTTGAACATATACTCCCACGTTTTATTGCACAAAGGGAATTTATCATTAAAGGAATCCATTACTCCATACATGCTGATGAACTTCAACTAAACTTTATTTTACAGTTTCTAAGCAAAATAAAATATTCTGGTCAAGCGGACATTTTATTAATATAAAAAGTTTCTTTTGTAAAAAATACTTACGTAGTAAGAATTTTAATTAATCCTTTTTTAAAAATTTTATTCTTAATCTAAAATTACTCAAAATGTTTTAGAAGAAATGTAGAAATCAAAGGGTAAAAGGCATTTTTAAACTCAGTAATAACCGCAAACACTTTAGGCAAAAGTTATTAGACTGAAAATATATGTAATAACAATTAATTATGGAACAAGTTTGAGAATTATTTGAATCACTTTTGAACATAATAGAAATACTTTTTAAAAAACTATTTGTGAGGATATTCAAATTTTCTCAGTGTCGAAAATTTTAAAAATTAAGATTGAAGTCACTAGTAAGAAAAGTGTAGATATATATGTTTAAAAATTATTTAATATAACTAAAACAAACAAATTTGGACTGCTCGATGTAATAAAAATACTGTATTCTAATTCAAAACAAAAATTGAAAACAAAATTCTAACAGAGAAATTAAGTCGAATTCCGTTTTTCGTATAATTTTAGAATAATAAACCTTATGATTTCAAAAATTATCAAATAAAGTATACCCTGAAAGGCAAGTTTTGCTTTAATTCATTAATAATTTGCTATAACTATAATCTTTCAACGCTGTGGTCTTGTAAAATTGATCAAAATTCTAAAGAAAATCAACTATTTCTTCAATAGTTACAACCCTTTAAATGAATATTATTCATCTCAACATTTTTCGGTACAAACTTCTAAGATAGAAAACTCTCAAACTCAATCTGGACCTACGACTTTGCATCTTTTTATAAGAAACATAAATCCTTCCACGATTCAAAAAAATGTGCACACTAAACAAAATTCCTACATAAAAGCTCTCTTTCTCACCGACACTCAGCAATTTAAGTCGAAGCAGCATTTTTTTGTTTCTTACCAATGATTATTTCATGAAAAAATCATGAGCGAAAGGAAAATCGAAAAAGATGAGGCATATTAAAATTTCGAGCTAGGGAGAACAAAGAAAACTTAGAACGGTCTGTCACTCAAACATGTCCGCAACATCCGGTACCATTTCGAAATGACGCTAGTGACACATCGCGCTGTCGCCAGGATAGGAGATGACAATGCTGTCACCCAACATCTCCCGATGTATAAGTATATACATATAGATATATTTCTTATTCGATCTCCAATACACCTATCTTGAAATTCACCTCTCGCTTCTGCGAGGTTAGCGAAAAACGGATGTCTGATATTATTTCATTCCATTTCTCACATGGCGAAAACTGAATCGACGTTGGTAAAGATTCTTTTCATGGATTCTTCATGAGCAGCGATATGAATTCGAAGAACGTGATGGTTTTAGTTTTTCAATGATACAGTGTTTCAAATAATATGGAAAATATCTGATATTAAAAATAAATAAAAATGATTTCAATGTACATTCAATAACCTTTTAAAGTCAGTTACCATGCTTGGCAAAAAAATAAATACATATGAAAAAATATATTTTCATAATGAAAAATTTATAAAATTTCTTTAATTTGCCTTATTTTTGTGATAGAATAAAGTTCTGTAAACGTAAAATTAAAAATTTTGTTTTTAAAAGCAATATTTTAAAATTGTTTAAATTTATGAAAATTCTAAACAAGTTTCGTTTGTTATTTTGTACTGAAAAACACATCATAAAATGCTAAAAATGCAAGTTTAGAGACCAAATATTTCGGTTAGAAGAAATTTCCTGTAGTTTCTATGTTCGATAGTAATCTTAAATAATATAGCAAGTGTTCTAAGAAAGATGAAAATGCAATGTGATTTTCAAACGCAGTATGATACCTCGAACCCACATTAGCATTTTTTGTGTTTCACATCAAATAGGAATCAGCTTAAGTGCAAATACTTTCAAGTACAGATAAGATGTCCTTTGATACCTTTTTTATACTCTGCATTTCAGTATTTTTTATCAATATTGTATCTATAATTAACTTTTTTATTAATGTGTTTTTCTGTGATTGTAATAAAAATGTTTGTAATAAACAAGAAAATAAAAATTCAAAGTATGACGATGCGTTAAAAATATACTAATTTTTATGCATAGTTTGGCCAATTATATATATATACATATTTCAACAGTTCATGTCTACTTAACACTGAGTAAGTCTTGTTTCATGCACTTATTATTTGTTCTACAATATTTACTTTTATATAGAATCCTATTGTCCTTGTTGAAGTGTCAAATCCTGTTCAAATAGCTTTTACTTGAAATTTTTCGAAATTAAGGTTTTAGTAAATATTTCGCTGCATGTGGATAATTTTTATAGAAAGATTACAAACACATGTGTTTAGCGTGAACATTTTGTATTTATTATATTCATACATTTAATCAGTGATAAGGATATGATTGCAATAAATATACGGACAGATGCGGCACAGCTTTTGTGAGTATTTGTTCTTGGGCCCACTTTTATCATAACTAAAGATGAAATTTTCTTATGCACTCTCTCACGAAAAATATTTACACTCAGAAGAAATCGAGCTACTATCACGAAACTTGACAGGAATGTAATCTGGTAGGATATATGGAAATATTTAAAATTTCGACGCCAATGAGACAAGGGTAAGCGCGTTATGAGTTTATGAGATGCGCAGGTGGGAGAGTTTAATAGCATGATTGCTCGTGCCATAGGGTTATTCAAACAAATCTGATGGACTCACTCAACCTTGGATGGAATGTATTTTAATTAGAGATGCCTTGGAGATGTAACCAGTGACGAGTGCAGACAACTTTGAAGAGGGCGGCTGCAGTAGGCCTCAGAAAACAGTGTTGGTCGTAACGCCTGGGCTCGGCCACCACTTCTACCCGCATATGTAGTCGTCGGTGTAACAAATGGTTACACGGACAGATGGTCTACCGCAATTGCTTCTACAAACTTTCAACATTTTACCTAATTTTCAATCCTGGCTTCATCCTTATCCCTTCGCATAAAATAAGAAAGCTGAATGTAATAATAATCTATTTGCTGAAGTTGGAAAGCTACAATGCAACCATTTATTATACACCGTATAAACTATAAAGATAAGTATTAAATTTTATAAATGTGTGTGTGTTACTTTTAAGTAAAGATTACAGTAATTACTTTTATTTATTTTTAAATCTTTATTTTCACGACTTTTATAGTTTAGGTAACATGTAGATGTATCACCCCTAGGGGCGTGTCCCACAGTTTGAATCATAATTACTACAGTCGTAGGTGTCAGAGCACCGCACGGAACACAAGAATACGGGCAGAATTGTCCTCATAACTTCGCTAGAATTCAGTCGACACCATTTACCCGCCAACTGGTGGTATCAGTGACGACATTTGGAAGAACACTCGCTGTACTAGCATAAAGGCTGAAACCATAGAATACCTACACTAACACATATAGACTGTGTCAATTGGATTTTACCTGGAAAGCTGGGTATGACCGACTAGAGGCGTAACTGATCTTCAGGAAAATTCGATAAAGTTTCAATGCTGATGTAGCGTATACGCGATGGAGGTCGACAGCGGATCTATGTATTGTATTGTCGGAGGGCATACGGCGATTACATAAGGTGTGGCGTGATGAAGAAGCAATTTGTTGGACACACTCTGATCATCAGTCCAACAACGCACTTTGATGGCATGCAGTTACGGACGAGATTTAGCACCCAGTTAGCACATGTATTAGAGTCCCCAGAGACCGTTATCAGCAAACCAACACTCGTCCACATGCTGCGCGATTCTCCCAACAATGTCTTTAAGGATATGATGTACTCTCGTGGCCTTGCCAAACTACGTTCACTTCACCATCTTGGGACATGTTTGGAAATCAGAGCCTTCCCGAAATATTGGTGAATTAACTCCCCGTTGCGAAGATTGTGGAATGATCTTCCACAGGAAGTCATAAGTGACCTCAATGATTCAATTCCACGCCGTGTTTCGACTGGTACAGGTTGCAGAGGTGTATTTGTTACCTACTGATCTGTAACCTTTTTCATGCCATACCTCCTAATAAAAACAGTCTGTTCTGAATTTGTAATCATTTGCTTATCTCCTCATGAACTACATGATTGTTGGGTTTAGTGATAGTAGCTCGTTTCCTTCTGGGTACTTATAATTTTTGTGATAGAGTGTATTAAACTCTTTATATTCCTACATTCTTTTAAGAATTAAAATAGAAAAGGACGACGCGTTGGAGAAAGTATTTTAATATTTTCCTTTGACAGCTACCAAAAGTAATAAAAAATTTTAAACTTTTGCCTGAAATTTGTCGTTGATATTGTTGAATATTGTCGTTGATAAATGTTCCCTTAAATATACAAAAGTTAAAGAATTAATTGATTTGCAGATTGAATAATTTTCATCTTTAGTATATACTGTATATGAGATTGTGTATGATTACATTTAGAATTCACTATCTTTTTAAGCGGATATATTCAAGAGTTTATGAACATAATTTCAAATAATGTTCGTTTTTGCTATTAAACTTGTAGTTTGACCGAATCAAATGAAGCATTTTCCCCATAAATATCTTCAAACATACATTTCAATTAAAATACTTGGAACAGATTTGTTCGAATCTTTCAGTCGCCATTTGTTTATGCAAAGATATAATTACTTATAGATTCATCTGACGACAGTTAATAGATAAATGTCATGCGTATAAATTTTTGTTTCAAAAAATATAATAATAATATCAAATACAGTTAATGTTCAAGTTGTTTTATTATTCCTTTGATTTAAAACTTATCTTACTAGAAAATTCAAAAATTTATTTACCTATGAATTGTTTAATTCATTTTTTAAAATTATCAAACACGTGTATAATAACATGTTATTCTAATTTGTTAAACGTAAAACAAAACAATAATGATAAATTTTCAATCATGTAAAATAATCCATGTTCATTTAAGGTATCCGACTACTTTCGGAACCGTGATTTTAAAAAAGAGCATAAATGGATAATTTGAGTAATATTTAGTGTCACTAAGCTTAGAATACATGTATAAAAAATTTTTAAGAATATTATCACTATAAAGGCAATAGGTTTAAGGCCACTTTGACAAAAATGAACTAAGATGACTTGTTACAAAACATATCCTTTTATGAAAAATGCTTCAGTTATAATAATATTTTATTATATATTAAATAAAGACTTCTTCAAAGGGCCTAAACTAAGATTTTTGAAAAAGATTCACATTATTTTTAAAGCTAATACCAATTGAAATAATTATTGGCGTTTTTGTCTTAAAATTTCTACCTTCTGTTATTAAAATATGGATAAATACACTTCTAAGTTCTAGATCTTAAATATTTTAATTCGCTCTAAACAGAGGTCTGAGCTATATAAAGGCAAATATATTATTATAGAAGCATTTTTCATAAAAGAAGAATGTTTTCAAAATAGGCATTTGTATCAAAATTATAATAATCAAAATTATACAAAATATGTGCACTTTGTATCAAAATATTATATTTAAATAATTTTCGTATTGTAATAATATTATTAAAACAATTTTATACTCGTATTCTAATCTAAATGACACTAAATATCATAAATATTATCCATTTAAACGATTTTGCAAAATCACGGTACCGAACGTAATCGGATACCTTAAATGAAAGACAATTATATGTAAAAATTCATAGTTTGATGAATAGCAAGATGAAGTTACAATTTATTTACTAATTTAAAAGCTATGGCATTTCTAAATCTACAGAAAAATGATGCAGGTAAAATTTCCTTGTTCCGTCAAAAATCGATATGGATAAAAAAACTTCCGATCTGAAGACCAGTTAAAGGCTGCTACTTCTCAAAAAGGATTAAGTAGCAAAGCTTCAGCGATTTGCAGGGTATTCTGAAAGATCTGCCGAAAATCCAAGGCCATTAACCTCCTTGTAGAGCGCTGAAATAAAGAGGATCAATACGGTCTTTATTTTATTTCCTTTATCTGCTACATCTTCACAGGAAGAGAATGCCAAGTAGTTCAATAGATAGCTCAAGGATATAGGCGAATTTAGACTTCTCGGAGAACTCTGATAATATTATTTTTCAATTTAATTTAATGAACCAAAATATTTTTGAAGTAGGTAAAAAATAATATTTTCTCATACGTGAACGGGATTTTAATTGAATGCATTTATTTGAATAGCCTACATCGCTCATCAATTGATTCTTTTTGTTATTTTTTCTCCAACATCTTCTATTTTCTTTTGTTATATAAATGATAAATTAAAGACTTTCATTTATTGCGCGTGACAACAATAATCAAGCAAGCAAATTTCATTTTAACATAAACTGTATATGTTATTACGATCTTCTGGTAAGAAGCATCACTTTTTCTTTTAGGCATTTTGCGTTCTTCTAACTGTTATATGAGTTTATTTTTTCCCTTTGCAGCACATACTACAATTTATGGAAATATCATATTCTAGTTTTATCAGTAGTGTTTTTCTTAAGAGGGTATTTTCATAGAATGAAAGCAAAACAATTCAATTTTTCAAAACAAAACAAAAATACAGTAAAAGTAAAAAAAAATATGTTTTATATTGAGATAAGATTATCAAGTTGATTGTGAAAATAGTCAGTTTGTATCCATAAGTATTTAAAAATTTAAAGAAATTAGAAATTTTTGAAGTTTTTTCAAATTTTTATAAAATATTCAATTTTTAAAACTTGTTGCTTTTAAGCATTAATTTTCGTAGATTATTAAAACAAACTTAGTATGGTTGAATATCTTACTATGATAATTATTAAGTATTTTCTAGCAAAACTGGAAAAACACAACAATTTAAATACAACGATACCATTAAAAATAAATGGAGATCTCTGACCTATATATATGTGGATAATAAAATTAGATCTGATAAACCTAGACCATACAAATTTTATTTTCCACGTTACATCTTCAAGTATTAAATTTATTACCCAGTTCAGGGAATGAATAGCAGCAATACGTAACTTCTTTTTTTACAGAAATTTTTTGTTCTTACACGAATTTCAAAAAAAATTTAAGACTCATGCCCTTTGGATGAGGACGATCTGAATATAAGTTTATGACAGTCTATGATAATAAAGAAGTCAATACTTAGGAAGTAGAAGGTAAAGTTCAGCTATTAACCGCTGATTTAATTTGCGAGTTCTTGAAATACGTTGCACAAATATGGAAAACATCTTCTAACTCATGATCCTGACGTAGAGCGTGCATTAAAATTTCTATGTAATCTTGAGTAGCAAGAATTATATAATGAACTCGAGAAACCAAAAGGCACCCATTAGTAAGACTTTGTAACAACAACAACCAAAAAATGCCGTTAAAATCGAAATAATTCATTTGAATAAAAACCGTAGTAAACCAGTTCGTAATAAACGTGCACGCTTGTTATCCACTACCGATGAATAGTTGTTTGTTTGTAAATTAGTTCTAAATTTAAATTTAAGACTTTATTTGTAGTACATACTTCTAGTCTAAATATTCACTGTGTACTAATTTTAGTTTTTTTTAAACATTATTTTTAGTTTTTTATTATTACTTTTTTTGCACAGTTCCTTGAGAAAATATTTAAGAATTTTTCATCTCGCACGTCTTTTTAAAATTATGAAAAATATCCTTAAATTTACAATATGTCGCATGTATTTTTTACACGATTTTTTGCGTGTCTTTCGGAGGAAGATATCTATCGTGTTAAAAAAGAATTGGGTATATTTCTGCGAGTGTGACACTCCTTATCCGAAATTTTCTGTACTCTAATTCACTTTTATTCCGTATTCTTTCAAAAAGGTTCGTTAATGAATCCATTAAAATTTGGATACAGTCCCTCGATAGAAAAATTCGCGAATCATTCGTTTTCTACTTGGATGAGAATCTGTTTAGGAGAAATTTGGAAACATTCTAAAGGTGGAAAACATACAGCCGTCAGGTGCAACATAGGAAGCAATAAATCAGCCTCCATTTTTCATGTGCCACTGTTAAATATAGTGGCACCGTTTAAAAATAAATTTACATGGCCCCACGTACAAAGAACATCGTTAAAAGAAAATATTACAACGCAGCAAATATTTTGCTTTATTATTAAAATCTGGAGTCCAAACTTTCCAGAATTACTTTACTTTTCTTTTAAAAGACGTATAATTTGACCTCATTTTGATTGCTATGAATCTAAAGCTCCTTAAGTCCTTTATTACGCTAATTAGAGTACTTTCTGCATGAATGCTTCATGAAATAAGGATACATTGTCAGCTATTTATATTAAAATAATGAAAGCTTTGCGTTAATTTTTGGCAAGCAATGTTAATAATGAGTTTAAAACTTTGCTACATCTTATGACGAAGTTTCAAAAATGCTTATTTTCATTCCTGGAAGAAAAATTTGCTTACTGAGATGAAATATTATTTCCCTCCAGAAAGGATTTAGAAGGCATGTAATTTTGGAAGAATACTATTTATTATATTTTATCATTCTGTCATTTTAATAGATACTACAGAACTTTTAAAACATGCTGAAGAAGAGAAAGTACTTTTTATATCTCCATAGCAATAATGCATTTATTTTTAGCATACTTTTATATAAGTAATACGAATACTTTTCTAGAAAAAATATTTTAAGAGATTTTGTGTTAACATAAAATCTACAGAGTTAAATTTTTTACAAAGATTTCTATAGCATAAAATTTATATATTTAAAAAAAATTTTAAGCTGTATATTTTAAGATAATCAAATAAGTATAATATATATAGATACACATAAGAATTAAAGTTTCAAAATTGTTTCTGAAATATTTTTATTTGCAATGAATTGCTAATTGTTCTTTCTAATTTGAAACCGTATTATTTCCAACCGATTTCTGCCACAGCCTTATATTGTATTTCATTCTTTTCAGGGAAACTTTGATTACGTTCCTCTAAAGTGCTAATTTGGTACTGTAACCCCCCTTCACACATATTAACAGTAGAAAGACTTTACGCCCTCTAGCGGGTAGAACAATCCTCAGTAATGGCCAAGCTTCCGAACTGTATGGACGTATGAGCATGCACTGCGATCCCTTTCAATTGTAATCGAAATATTTGTTTTCTAGTTATGTATATTAATGTTTGTTTTGTCCAATAAACGTGTTTAAATTAACTACTGGACTTAGTTAAGAACCGATTCCCCGCGTGTCCCTTTATTACATTGGGTCACAACCCTTATAATTTGGCACCCACCGTAATAGTTTGACATCCAAAGTTATACTACTGTTATTAGAAGTGCTATGAATTATGTTTAAAATTATGCTTGTATGAATTAAACAAAAAATCTATAATTAAAATACTATTTTTTAAAAATACCTTTTTAATATATTGAACATTACTAATTTGGTAATGATACACTTAAAAGCATATTTACATAAATTTAAGAATCGGCATAAAATACTACAAAAATTTGAAAAATTTGGGAATTTGCGTTATATTTGAGATTTTTTTTTTGATATTTCAGGAGTGTGCACACAACATAAAAACATTTTACATTTCTTGGAACTGACTTCACAAAACCTGACCTTATTTACTATCTACTCAGAATAAACAAATAACAATAACACTCCCCACCATCATACCAGGGGTTTATGGAGATGCTATATCCCTGTACAAAGTAAATGCTAATTGGGATCGCAGACCCCATTTTTCTTCGAACACGGATCCAATAATCAAATGTTCCAAGAACGAAGCGGTATTCATTACTGTCTATCTGCTGGCAGCCATAATGATTATTTAATGCATCACATCAGTCGATGTTATGGGTTTAGAGACGGATGTCTTGAACGACATTTTGAGAATACCCCACCACAGCCAAACGGGATGTAGATCGAATGATATGATACAGGTTATACTACTATGTGGATTATAGATACCGCTAACATTTGGGCATCTCGGGGACTGTGGTACAATCATCCAACATTGCTTCAATTTCTCGCATCTTGGCTTTCCAGAGAATTTCTTCTACCGATTTCGACCATACAGGAAAAAATTGCTGCCATTACTTTTGCAAAACAGTAACCATATGTTGATATTGGTGCCATACTGTTTGGTATGACTATCCAGATTCATAAATCCTAAATAGCTACCATGTCTGACATCATTCAAATGATCATAAAGTTTTCAGAAATGCAATATCGGCATTGCTGTTTTTTTAAGGGGAAATGGAACGGCGATAACCAGAAAACATAAAACATCCGCAGTTGTTTCTTGCTTTATAGAATGCTGGTTGTTCAGCAGAAACAACATGACTAAAGTTAGAATTCGATAACTTTAAAAATTCAGCCATTCACATACTTGTTTAAAAAAGTTTCATGTAAAATTTCAAGGAGATCGAATTGTTTTTAGCTATGCTTTTTTCTTTGTAAAATTGTATAATGTTTACGAAATCAAACATACTAAACCTAAGCAAAAATTATGCTATTGTAGATTTCATTAAATATTTATTCAGATAGGTAAAATATATAGTCAACAAATAAATAACAAATTCTCGAAATTTTCACTTTATATTAAGCTTCAAGCTTGATGGATTGTTTTATTAATGTTTCACTCAGAAGCAGCACTCGTAATTTTGAGCTACGAGGATGACATCAAGTTGGTACTCCATTTAACCAAACTTCCGTAACGCACCAATGTCAGGAATTTGAGCATCAACAGATTGACCTTTTCTCTACACAGCGGGTAAAAGGTTTCAAGATAAAATTTGCTGTCATTCCTTACTTGAAGTTTTTCATTTCGTGTATACACATAATTTTTTTTCTGAAATAATCCTTTCCTGTAGCTATGTTTTTTAATTTCAAATTGCAAAATTATTGACATTTTTTGAAAAATTTATTACTTTTCTATAATTATTTAAAAAAGTAAGTAATCCCGGGGGGAAACATATTTGTACTTGTATTCAACGATGTCTTAATTAATATCTTTATATATAAAATATACGTGTCACAGAGTGTTTGTCCGCAATGGACTCCGAAACTACTCAAACGATCATAATATAATTTTGCATACTGTGTGTCATTTCGTCCAACTTAAAACATAGAATGGTTTTTATTTCAATTCATCACGCCATAATTTTTTCATTGCCGGAAATGTGAAGAATTCGGAAAACACGTCGCCAGATTCCTGTAAGGGATGCTCATGTGTCTGTGGAAGCAGATATTGCAACAGAGGGTGAAAGTTTTCGGTACTCTCGACGTTATTTAAACAGCCATCCGATTTTTTTTTTAAATCAGGCAAAAAATAATTACGGAATCGGAAATATCATTTCTTTCGCCACGATACGGTATAATTTTTTTGCAAAATAATGATATTTTCTATTTTTTAAGATTTTTTTTTTAAAGTGAGTTAAAACTGATGCATTTCTATGAAATTTTTTTTCTAAATCGTTGCGTATGAATTTATTTTCGTGTTATTAAAACGATATTTTTTACTAAATAATGTCATGTTTTTTTCTTTTTGAATCAATCATTTAAAAAATAAAATTCCAAAAACTTTTTTTTTCTACGATTTTTTTAAAAAAATACTCAAAATTTTAACTCAACATTAAATAACTTCGTCATTTATTAAAATTATCGTACGAAACTTTTTTTTACGTTTGCAGAATAATATTATCCAACTTCTGTGTGAAGATTGAAAAAATTGCTTAAAAATTACGGATTTTAAAATTTTTTGTGATTTTCGTAAAATACCGTTTTTGCGAGAAATAATTTAAACAGTCTTTTTTGTACATTTTTATTTTAAAGTACATTGTTTTTGCAATTAATGTGTGAAATTTCAAAACTTTAACGTGAAAGTTAAACCCTCTGAAAAAAAAATGAAAACTTAAAAAAATTCTCAATTTCGTCATTCACTTTGCGTTAGCTTTCTGTTTGGAAGACGGGAAAGATTGAGGTAGTTTTGAATCTTTCGCTGCGTAGTAAAAAGTGGAATTCCCTCATAACAAGGGACGCTCATTCATATAACGCATCACAACCTATAGTTTTTTTTATTCTTAAAGATTGATTTATTGAAGAACAGTAGAATATAAGAAAAAAATATCATAAAAAAATATAAGGAAATATTCTTAAATATATTTTTATCATATAGTATTATTTTCTTTTTGAATTTTATACTGTGAAATGCATCAATATCGTTGCGTTTAAATAAAAATTATTTTTAAAACTTTTAATGTCAGTGATTTAAAAAATAAAAAGCCAAAAACTTTTTTGAACAAACTTTAATAAAACACTCAAAATACTTAATAATTAATAATTTCTTCTTTTATAAAGATAATTGCATTAAATTTTTTTCACGTGTGTCGAACATTTAAAAAAATCCTCACAATTTTACTTCAAGATTTAAAATAGTAGTAAAATTTTGTAATTTGAAAAATTTCTACTTTTTTGTCTTTTCAACAAACAACTATTTTTAAAAAGGCTACATTTTCGTTTCCGGAACTAAAAAATTGCAACGAAAGAATTAAAAAGTGAGTGAGCGATTTATAAATTCGCACTGTTCGCCTATTCGAGGGTTTTTGGCGACGGACCTCGAAATTTTCAACCATGATCAAGTGACGAGGACGACACCTGAGCTTTCACCCATCTCTCCTAACTATACCACACCAACGCAAGAACAAATTTCGAAAAAGGGAGTTTTAATGACATAGTTAAAGAAATCACTCACATCACGCATACACACACATAAGTGCTATCGTCCTGAGGGAAACAGGAAATTCTCATGGGGATTAAGTAAAAGCCCGTGCAACGCCTGGCTAAGCGAAGAGGAAAGAAACAAAAAGGTAAATGTAATTTCGAAAAATTATATTGGAAGTGCTGATTTTTTGAAGAGAAGGGAAAATGTTGAACGAGAAAACCATTGATACGCACTCATGGGCCTTGCACTCCCATCGTACGCGTCACACCCACACAAAAGTGCTGGCGTCAGAAGGAAAGGAGGAAATCAACATGGGGATTAATTTATATCCTCGGTAAAAGACCATGAAACGCCGGGCCGTGTCAGCTAGTCTCTCTACATAAAAAAAGTATTTCATGATGATGTATTAAATTTATTTATACATATGGTATAGTTAGTGAAAGTGGGTCGTAGAATTTAACTGAATGAAGCACTGAGAACGATTTGCCTAGTCCCCTCCCACTATCCAGCACTTTCTCCATATAAATCCACTTTCGACATAGATCGTGATGTTATAGATATCTCCAGTAATTTCAAGAAGCATTCATATGGTCTCCAAGTCACTAAAATTGTTCGCTAACATGATCACTGCCAAATTTCATCGCCAAAAAGTGATAGACGTGAAAAAAAGTCAGTGCATTTTAAAGGAAAAGGGGTGATAAGGAACTTTGATTTTGAAGGGACAATAAATTGAAGTACAAATTTAAAATACGATGAGGACTTGAAATTTTATTTTTTCTGCTTACAATATATTGAAAAAAAAGAGCACTACATGTAAACTACAGTTTCGCAATTTGAGCAATGAGTATAAACAGTTGCATAAGTTATATTATGGGGGTTTGTCCACCGTTAAGGGGACAGGGGTTAGTTACCCTTCAGATATATTTGAAAAATAAATCAAAAATAATAAGGGGGAATTCAAATTAAAAGTTAGCTTTTCAAAAGCCTATCTTGCATTCAAATAGCATAACATATTGCAACCAAAATAAGATTTCGTAAGCGCACCGTCATAAGAAAAGGCTACTTAATTTTTGACTGAACAAAAATTTAAATCTTTCTTAAGCAGATGCCTGATGTTAGTTTTCGATTTTGCACATAACATATACTAGTAAAACTGAAATACTGTGAAAATATGAAAGAAACAAAATAAATACTTAGAAAGTCATTATTAGATGATGCAATAATTTTAAAAAACATTATATAAAACAATTAGTTTCGCAATGAAATTATTTTATATCTTTTATTTTTCAATTATTTTTTGTAATAAATTTATTACAGATAACTTTTTTATTAAAATTATTAATAGGTTCGAGTTAAAAAATAAGTAATTTTTTTATGAGAAGCTAAAAGCATTGTGATGATCCCAAAATATTCATAAAAACTAATTTTAATACGAAATACTCGAATCTTGGTTTTTCTGAGGAAATAATTTAGAATTAATTGTCTCAATTTCAACAAAATTAGGAGAGCTTGATTTTTTTACCCCACTCATGACCGACCATATCAAATTTTCCAATATCGATTTAATACTAACATGTTATGAAAAATTATTTTTCGAAACTTTGTGTGATTTATACTATTCGATAACATAAGCCGCTTACTCCCGAGTAATAAATCAATATATATTCATATTAAAACCCTGCAATCGTTATCGTTTTGATAGCCTGTTAAAATCCCATCCACGGCAACAAATAAAACCCACTAGCCTTCTAAACAGAACAAAAGGCTTGGAAAGCCCTTATTTCCACACCAGGCAAGCTGCAAATGCTCACCTAGTTCTGTACATGACAGATTCACTCTGTTACAAAACAGTAATTAACGCGCTCAAGTGAGCGCAGGGTCTTTTGCTCAATATCTCAGCCATCCGCGGGAGAACAAATTATTTCGTGGAATGTTAGCTATTTAAACAATCTTCTAATGCATACCACAGCAAGGAGAAAAAAATATGTGTGCTCGCCGCTGTGGCCTTTTACAGACCGTTTTAGATTTTTAGTTGTAGGCTCGTACAAATCGATGCGGTAGTTTTCCTATCGTTAGAGAAAGAGTTATGATCGGGAAAAGCATCGCACCGTGATAAATTTGTTTTGCTTCTTTTTCGCGAAAAGATAAAGTGTATTTGAAAGAGGCCGTTGTGTCCTTTTAAATGAGGATAAAAGGCTCCAGGGAGCTTAGGAACACGTGATATTGTCTGTTACAATGAAGAATGAAGTTAACTTCTTGTAAATGCTTTTACAACCAGCATTATGAAAACTGTATCCATATGCATGAGTTGGATTTTTAATGAACAAAACATGTTTTTTTTATTACATTTCCAGAATAAAATGCTATATTTTAATTAAGAGTTTAATTGTTATGTGTATGTTTCAACATCTTTCTTCTTTTCTGTGAATAAAATTTTCCTCTCTTTCATGAAATACTACAAAGATTTCAATATAAGTTTTAGTTCTTTTATGGGAGCTAAAATGCTAATTTGTAAACAAGTAAATCGTAGTATAGAACATTATTTGATTTGATGTTTGTTGAATGTGTATTTACGGTGAAATAAAATACGCAACACACACTACACGAAATCGATTTTAAATTATTATAATTACATTTAATAATTTGAATTATTTAATTGTATGATTTCAATTAGTGTAGCATTCACAGTTCGTGGAAGTGTGGGATAAATATAATTAAACTCTACATCAAAATTTTTTATTATAGTTTTTTAGCAAACAATGCATGTGAAATTTGGGTACAAATAATTTAGTTTTAGTATTTTACTTGGTATATAGGATAAATAATCTTATATCAATTCGCAATTTTCATAAATCACATCCCTTTTATACATGTTATAAAATTTGAAATTAGTAAGTTGTCGCGTTTTCAGAATCTTTATTTTTATTTTTTCTCCCAAATTGTGTTCTCTGAATAAATATTTGCATATAGTGTAATACACATAAGATACTTCCAAATATTTCACAATTCTTGGAATATGTTGTTTTACCACTAAATGCAATAACCTTTTTCAATTTTATAATTTTTATAATTACATTAAAATCCGACGCATAAAGCGCACTTTTAACACACAAAAATAAGATTTGTATTTAAGGGTGAGCATTATATACGCCAAGCATTTATAAATATGTTAGCTTCAAAAATTAAAAAAAAATAAGAGACGAGTCTGAACAAATATTAGACCTTTAGATCGAAATATAGTTTATTTAAAAGAAATGACATATACCTAATGAATTTAAAAGTTTGAAGTTCTTGAGGTATACCATTTTTTTAAAAGCCGGGATAATACCTCAAATAAATTACTTCAAAACATAATAGCATTGCACACGTACATTTAAGGTTCTTTCGTAAAAATTGGGGTGAACATTACTAAAAATTAAAAAAAAAAGTCGCTTGTAAAAATAGGTGCTTATAATACGCCTGATTTTACGGTACATATTATTTTAGATATCTTTACAATTTACAACAATATGTGCTTTGATCGTGATCTTTTATAAGATTCACAGTAAGTAAACCATTTCAATTATAAGAGAAGCATTTTAAAATATCTCGACAAATTTGAAGCTAAAAATATTTGGCTATCTTTATTTTATTTAAATTTAATTACCATAAGAAAATTTAGCCGAATATTCAAAAGGATATTTTTTATGGAAATGCCTTTGTTATTGCTCCTATATATATATTTTATCTTTTAAAAACAAACATCAGTAATTTTTTAAAAAAATATTATATTACATTATATTTGGTTTTTTATAACATGCATTTTTCGGGTATTTAAATAATACCGAAAAATTTGTTTCGAAGTATATTTGGAAACGTGTCTGTGGACATTTTCAATTTTTTTAATATGTATTTTTAAGTAATTTTTAGATCGAAATAATAGAATATATGGTCAAATTTTTTTAAATAATTTTTTCATCAACGTTTTTTTATAAATTGTTTATGCACTTGTAATGTGCCTGTGCATCAGAATCTTAAAGTTAAAAAAGTAAACAATTAAACAAGAAAGTGTAAAAAAAATTTAAAAAAGTATTTTTATTATAAATATCAATTTATATATATCAAAAATTTTCTTGAAAAGTCGCGACTTAAATATTGCAAAAGTAAAATAATTATATTTCTTTGATACATATTCAAGTTAATAAATCAAATGCTAAAGCAAATTTTCTGTCAATTCATAATTTACATTCATACCACATATAATATACGAAATTTAGGTCATACTATTGCCTTTTTTACTCAAAATGTATTAGGAATTATTATTTGTGTTTACTATTAAATTATTTCAAAAAATTAAAAATTTTCAAATTGTCATATATATTTATATATATGTAATAACTTAAATTTATATCTACTCATAAATCCGAATCTCCTTTATTTATAACATCTAATTTATAAATCCTAACACTATATTTCGAAATGTGTCTCAATTTATATTTTCCTAAATCTTTAAAAACATTACGGTATACTTATTACTAATTCCGAAGACCTTGAAATTATGAAAGATTTATTTGTAATTCGAAGAAATATAAGATCATTAATTGTTTTCATGTGCCTTACTTATAGTGACTTAATATTCCTTAAACGTGATTAATACTCCCTACTAATTTAATCCGCCCAATGGTGACATTTCTATAAATAACTATTTATTCCCTTCTCCTAAACACGTGACTGTATTTTTATAATGCTTTTTACCCTGTATATAAAAACTGGATAGTTAAATATTTCCCTCTCTTTTTTTTGTTTTTTTGTTTTTGTTTTCGCTCTTTGTTTCTTTGTTCTTGTCTTCGTCAAAATGTAAAGTATATGTGTGTATTTTTATGCTGGATGCTTTCTGTGATGTGTTTTGTTTAGGATATTTATGTTTGTGCTTCTCTACATGTTTAATAAAGAAGATTTCTTGCCATAAAAAAATGACTGCCTGGTCAATGCAACATTACCATCATGTTTACACCACTCACCAGAATTACGACACACACATATATATGAATATATATATATATATATATGTCATAATCCTGGTGAGTAGTGTAAACATGATGGTAGTGTTTCATTGACCAGGCAGTCCTTTTAGGGCAAGAAATATTCTTTATTATTTATTTATATATATATGATTATAATTATGTATGAAAAAATTTCTTCCTTTCCCTATGGCCCAGCGTATAAGCAAATTACAGGTGATGGTTGACTGATCATAAGACATTGTTTACACCTGAAATCTTGGTTCCTAAGGACAAGAGTTTGCTATTGTACTACTGTGGCAAATATTTCTTATTGGTTAGACGAGTTATACTTAGGTTTATAACTATTTGTATACATTATTATGGATTATAAATATATATAAACCCATAATATATTGTTATACTCAATATTTAAGGAATAGCAGCAATAACATTAAAATCTGCTTGGGTATAATACGAATATCTGAAAACTAATATATTTCAAAGGAAATAATATTCATAATTCTGTTAATTAATATTTCTGAATATTGCTTCGAAGATTATTCTTTCACATCTTTAGAACACAAATACTTTACGTTTCTTGAAGTTTTAATGGATCGAAACCTTTTTTTCATTGATTATTAAAGTAAACAGTTGTATGTGGAATCAGTAAAATAAAAGTATATCTTAAAAATAATCTTTCTACGATACGGGGAAGGGATAAATTATTTCCGACAAAAACAGTACTTTATAAATTCGATATTTTAGTAAACAAATTATTATTAGATGTGTTTTTTTCCTTTTTCTCTAAAATAGTTTAATTAATTATGAAACTCCAATGGAATTCATTCTAACAACATAACGAAGCACATACAGTAGCTAAAATATACAATCTCAAAAAGGATGAAAAATCTAATTACGGAATTTTGATATTAAATGAATTTTTTTATTATTTTGCTACAAAAATCAAATTTGAATTAAAATTTATTATTCATCACTCTATCTAATAGCTACATTTCATTGAATGCTTCAAAACTTGTTATTAAAAGCAAAAATAATTTATTGTTTTGTTTCGAAAACCCTGAATTGAAAAATTAAAAACAAATACATCATAATAGAAGCTTTATTTTACATTGAGAATCACTCAACGAAAAGTAATATTTTATTCAGGTTTCAAAATAACTAGCTGAAAATTAAATTACTGAAACCTAATGATATAAACATATCTTCAATCTTCAAAAACATGTTTACATTTTGCAATAAATGAATTATTTTCTCTCGTTCCAATAACAGTACTTCAACAGCGGAAAATGCTATCAATATTGATTAAAGATTTAAATGAAATAATCTAAAAATGACAATGTTATGGAAATGGTTTACACACACACGATTTTATTTATAATGTAAGCTAACAATTTGTGGTAAATTATTATATAAAACCAACAATTTGAAATAAATTTCTATCAACTCCTTAAGTGCCACCGGGGTATATATCCTTCTCGATCAACTTGTGTGCATTTTGTGCCCTAAATATATATATCCGTCTTTCCAAAACATAATACTTTTCTTTGCGGTGGTATCAGTAAAACTATTCCGAAGAATTCGGAGTGCAATAAAATCACCGTGACAGTGTTTGAGAAGAATTTACCTATTCCAAAGAAAAATTTACTTATTTGAGCCTTTTCTTCCCCCTCCCTCCCAATACATTACATACTTGCGCCTGTGTGAAAAACGGTGACACTGTAGAGCGAAACGCGTAACTTCTAATCAGCAGTTAAGGGGTTAACGAGATTTATATTATCCCCTTACTTTGAAAATACTGATAAACTATCTCACAGAAATTATGACAGGAAATTTGATATTGTACCACCAAATCACAACCAGAGCTCGTTTGATTCATAACTGTTATCACTGCACGAATTGTGTTAAACGGATCTCATGTATTATTCATTCGCTCCTTCAAACATAACTGAGTAAAATAACCGAATCGCAACTAAGCATCTGGGGCGCTATCAGCGATTGCAATACCCTGCAAAAGCAGTTAATTTAAGGAATTTCTTATCCCTCAGCTTACCCTACGCCATTTTGCTTCTCGTGCTGGGATTGGCCAACGAGAAACGCAAACTTGCGTGAAAAATACGAATCCGTTCCGTATATATATATATATATACATTATTCTTTCAGTCGACGAAAAGTTCTTCATTTTTCAAAGCTCTTTTACTAAGTTAAGGATTTTATATTCGGCGGAGCTCTTTTTTATTATTTCAGGTTGAGTTTTTGTTGTTGTTCGTGCTCTTCTCTCTCACGTTTTTTTCCCTCGATATTTCTTTTCTATCTTATGCGCATATTATCACGCTGGAATGATTTATACTGGAGTTACGGATGTTCTTATACGATCTATACCAGGATCAAAACTTCCCAAGAATGAATAATAATAATATCCAGGGAAGGAGAAGAGGGGGGGGGAAAAAAAAATCAAACTAACAGAAGAAAAAGAAATCTGGAGTCGAGGGTTTAAAAAAATGAATTTCGGGTATGCGACACATTTTGCGAAGGGAGGGACACTTTTTTTTAATACAGTCTTATTTTTTTATTATTATTTTGAAATAGAAAAAGAGTGGCGGGGGATGAACATAGGGGGTGGAAGAAAGGCAGAAGAAGGATTAATGGCTCGAAAATAGCTGTCCATTTAACGCTTGTCATCAAGATTCGAAACTTTAATGAGTTACGTTAACTCAGAGGAAGATAGATATTATTAATAAAAAAATGGAAGAAAAAGTACAGCGATTTTTTTCCCCTTTAGACGGTTGTATAAAGTTGCACAGACTGACGTCTTACGCGTTGAGCCGAGAATTGCTTGAAATGCAACTTTAAAAAAAAGTAAAAGAAAAACAGATTTTTTTCCCTTCGTTCGGAAAGAAATGCTGAGGTAAAAAAGTTAAAAATTTACCCACAGCTCTTAGAATTTATTTATAAGTTCAATCAATATAAAATTAAGTTTAAAGGTAATTGTAAAAATTGTTTAACCCATTCTTTAAATACGCACTTTTATCTTTGTTAAATGCAATAAATCTACACGTGCTTTTTAAATTATATTTTTAAAAAAAGTGATTAAAGCATTTTTGCTTTGGTTTAATGTAATAGCCTGTTATTAAAGAAGTATAAATATAATTTGACGAATACAAAGTTAAAAGTATTGAAGACCATTTTATTCCACATATTCATATTCTTTTAAAACAAAACAAAATAAAAAACGTTGTAAAAGTTATAAAATGTCGAAAAATATTAAGTTTCTGTAGTAAGTAAATTAAAGTTTGAACGAAATAATAAAAAAATAAACTGCAATGATTAACATGGAAAAAGTTTGACTATTTTTACAATTTTGTTTCAAACCAACCTATAGACTATATGGAATAAATAACACGAAAAAGAATATTTTAAAAATCTGATGGCTCGAGAGTAAATTAGTACGAATATATTTATTTACTTATAGTTAGACTTGTACCAATACTGAGGATCAGAACAAAATTGTGTGTTTTTGTGTATGAATTATCTCATTGGCACAAAAAGTTAATTTCAGTAGTTTATTATTTGTTTTCATTGACTATATAGACTAATACTTAAGTCGAATTTTTTTTAAAAATTTCATTTGGAAATTTAGTGAATAATCATATTCGTATAAAATTATTAAATAGTTTGACATATTTTTAACAGGAAATGAATACTCTCTCTTTATAGTTTTGATACTTGAAGATGCAATGATACAATTTGTACACACAAACTTCGGTTATAATAATTCGTGGTTGTTGATTTAGTTAGTTAAGTTGCTTTAACGCAGTTTTAAAATGTTCCTACATGTGTAATGTAAAATTAAATCTATATTGTTTGACAGGCAAATAAATGGCTTCATTGTTATTATCGGCTAACCAGTAGCAACCGATACTTCCATCCAAAGAAACTGAAATCCAAGGGGAAAAATCTCCAAGGGGAAAATTCGTGGGGGCGGTTGGTTACTCTCTCAATGAGGGGGTTCCATATCTTACACTTTTTCCCTGCACCAAGAACCCCATTCATCATTTCATCCTTTGATTACCAGTTCCAGATTTCCAGTACGGAACTTTCGTCATCAAAAGATGTTATCACATTGTCCAATTTGTTTGTCTGTGCATTTGATCGATACCCTTTTCCTTCTCTTTCCTATTCCGGAACGCCAAGAATCGAAACCCCAGGAAATGGAACAGATTTCCCGAACGGGAGAGGGGAAGTTGAAAGGAGAGGGTGGGAGGTCTCGGAGTGGCGTCAGGATTCCGGAGAAACTGGAAAATCGAATGCATTCTTGACATCTGACCGATGGATGCTGCTCTGGGAGAAAACCGTTTGCCACATGAAAACTGTCATCAGGGAATGGGAGAGACGAACTAGCTCTTAATGCATTCTGGACCTGAGGGTCCATTCTCAGTGGATGGGGGGCTATTAGGTCTAAGAGGAGAGATCATATAATGGCTTGCTTCCCTACTTCGTTATTCTCTAATTATATGTTCAGAGTGCAGATCCTTTTGATCTCACTGCTTGTTGAAAGCTTTTAAAGGGATGGCGTAATAAATTGGGAAGGTATATTCCAGTTAGAATATGACTTAAAATTATATTCATGAATAGAGTTGGACTTGGAGTCCTTTTACGGCTGAAATATATTTGAACGATGATATAATTCAGGCCGACTGAAAATAATTGTTAACTTTTGTTGACCAAAAGTAGCAAATAAAAGAATAAAGCAAAAATATTTCAATGAAATTTTGATTTCTGGAAAAAAAAATAACACAAAAATTATCAAAAATTAATTAAAAAGTGTATGAACTTGAACTGTTATATGAAAATGAAAGAAAAGAGTTTAAGCCGATATGGTACCATCTTCACAATTTTTTTTATTTTTAATATTAGATATTTGATTTTAATTGTATTTCATAAAGGTTAATATTTAATAATAATTCCATACAAATTTTTTTTAATTTGTTGCAAAATGTTTGTAAAATTAAAATTTTTTAGCTTATTTAAGCATTTTTTAAATCCCTAAGGCTTTTTTAAATATGTCTCTTTTCTTTCAAAAACTTTTTCCCAAGTACCTTATAATATACTACATAAAACTGTGCATGGGTTTCTTTCTGCTGCTGCTCTTTATTTTTTTATTAATTTTTTATAGTTAAACTTTTAAAAATTCCCAAAAAAACATTAATTTTGATTTTGAAATTTTTTAGAAAAAGTACTAAACATGTTAGAGCTAATTCCATGCACAGTTTTACAAAAGCATACATTTCAGAACATGTATAAAAAATTTCAAATTCATACTTCAACTATCAAAAATGCCTTAGGGTTTTGAATAACAATATATGTACAAAAATTCAACATAGAGAAATATGATTTTGAAGTTTTCATTCCATGAATAGCATGATATAATATTCATCGAATAGTCTGAAACTTTTATGCAAATGTTAATTAGCTTATTTAAAACTACATACCATAAAAAATTGCACAAATGTAGAACAATTAAACAGTATACTGCCATAATGAATATATAGAAAAAAACGAATGAAAGATCAATATTTCATAAAACTTTATCTTAATAATTATTAAAAAAAATAAATACACATACTTCAGAGCTAATTCTATTCTCAGAGCTAATGCACAACATGTACAAAAGATGTTTATGCCTTTATTTTTTATTTCCATGATTTTAAAAGCCTTCGCATGTTAAATATTGTACACGAATGAAAGCAAAATCAAATAACAATTTATAGGTAAAATACATCATACTGTATATGTGCATTTGTTTAAATAAATATCTTAAAATATTTTAATAATAAAAGTGTTGAATCTCGCTCACATGGGATATACATATCACCAAACACAAATATATAGAAATGCGAGAGTTTTTCTATTCTTGCAAATTAGATTTTTAATTATCTGAGTTATCAAAATGAGATTGAGTATTTGTGCTTTGGGAGAATCCCTTTTGAAGAGAGTTTTAATTTCATTAATAATATCATTAAAAGCAAGCACAACTTTTAAATCTTGACCAAATCCATTTGATCTTTAGTAAATAATTCACAAATTAGAATTTCCGCATCAGTTGTACAATTCTTTCTTAAAATGATTTATTACTGCATATATAATGTCAATCTCATTGATGCGCATTAGAAAAATAATTAATTCTTTTTTTATCAGGCTCTTTTCTAGCAGATAATCTGAAATGCAGGCGTGGTAGTTGCTGTTTAGCATCAAACATTGCTCCATTACTTAATGAAAAATGCAGGAAAAGCTTTGAAATTTTGCAGACGTGTTTATAAAGCTTCAGTGTATGAAATAAGCCAATAAAATTTTTTTAGACAGTTTAAGGATTTTTAGGGTACTATATCACCTTAAATTTAAAAGTTTTGTTAATAGTAATTTTATTATTTGGGATTTTACTGTTGTAATTTTATTATACATTATTATGTACTATAATTTTATTAATAATGATTACATTATTATAATTTCATCTATTTTAAAATTTAACGTTTTTATTTGTTTGAGTGTGCAAGGTCATATCATAAAAATTAAAATATAATTTATTTTAACAGTAAATTTTTTTATTATTCTAAAGATGATTGATATACGAATGGGTTTGCATTGATATTCTCTATGCAAACTTCTTTTAACTTGAAAAATATATTATATTTACAATAGTAAATATTCAAGTTAACGTGTTATTTGTTTCAGAATTGTAATGTTTGAGTGTGTTTTAGTTCATTGTATTGATATTTAAGGTGCCTCTTTTTTCATTTTGTTAAATTATAGTGAAGCAAGATTAATTATGGATGCTTGTATCATTCATTTAAGTATACAGTTTTAAGGTTTTCAAGCAGGGATTTATTAGCTTTTTTTGGCTTTTACCAATAAACTTTTAATGAAACTATTAGTTTTTCTGACTTAGTTTATACATATTTATCTATGTTTTTCTGAAAATTTGTCATGTTGGATTGAAACAGAAATTTCCATTTCCATTTTAACACATTAATGTTATTTTAGAACTAATTTTCAGCATATAATGTAAACTTTAATCAGATGCATTAACCGTAAGACATCCACATAAAATTTTGAAAAAAGACGTTTTTAAGAATTAAAAAAATAATAAAACTGCTGTTTGAAAACTACATTCAAAGATTAAAAAATGTAATAATGCAATCTAAAAAATTATTTATCCTCAATTTTATAATTTATTAATTTTTTGGGAATATATTGCATGTTTATAGTATTGTTTTCTACACAAACTATGTAATGTCATACACTTGAAAACTGAAAATCTGGATAAAATCATTTAAAAATTAATATTTAATTGCCTTAACGAAATTCTCTTTTTTCTGGAAATAAATAAAAATATCTCTCAATTCAAAATGATTTGTCTCTTACGTGGAATAAATTATGGCAATAATAATTTGTGCAAACAATTAAAAAAGTTTTAAAAAAATTATAGAGATATTTTGTGTTGTTTTTAGCATTTTTTATGATGGCAATTCTAAATACAATTAAAAAAGTAACTCGATTGAATTCATTTAAATTTGCCTTGAAATTTCAGGAGCAATTATTCCAATGGAGCATATTTTTGTACGTATAATAAAATTACAAAAACATATAATTTTTTGCATGACATAGTTACGTTAAGATACATAAATCATAAGTCTTTTGAACTGAACTTTAAATCCTTTAAGCATTAATTTTTAATTCATTGTTTCATAAATCCTCGTCATAGTAATGTAGATTTATTTTATTAGAAAATTTTAAGTATTTCTATTGATTTTGCAAATTAAATTCAAAGATATTTTTTTCAAGAGGCAGGACAAAAAACATAATTTGCAATCTTTAACATTATTGGCATTTACTCCCTCTCCCTCACTGTTAACCTCTTTAACGATAAAAAAATTCTTCCTCATCGAATTATTTCCTTTTATAATTTCCTTCTGAAGACAAACATTTTTTTTCATGCATCTGCTTAAAAATTTTTCAGGTTTTCATTACAGTAAAAGTGACATTTTCAAGTTCGCAAATGATTTAATATTGAAGCACTTCAATTAAAATGTACAAGTGAAGAAAAAAATTAAATAAAACGAAGATACTAAAATATAATTAAAAAAAACGATGATTATAAATTGGAATTCTATGTTTTGAAAAGTTTAATTTCAATCTTTTATCCTTCAAAAACACAAGAATTAAAAAAAAAAACATACCAATAAGGACTTTGTTGTATTGCGGCCTTTGTTTTTACCCTTCTGAATTCTTCCATTCGTTTGAAAGAAATCAAAAAGAAAATATTTGTCTTAAAAATTTAAAGTGCTCATTTCTTCTAGTCTTTAATTATGTTGACTTTTCTTTTCTTGTACTTCCTTTGTTAGAATTATTTCCGTTTTTTATTAATGCACAGGACAGGCTTACGCAGACATAAAATACTCAGAAATAATTTATTCAGCAACAATTTTAATCCGTTTCTTCTTTTTAATCTTCTTTCCTTTTAAATTTTGGGAAAATGTAAAGAAAAGAAGTAATACAGATGCCTCGACAAAAAACACTTAAATTAAAGAAATAATTAAAATCGTTACATATTTCTTGCATAACATGATGAATGTTAACTTATTGTGTATATGTTGCAGACTTCCAGTTCGTACACTTTTAGACATATTTGAAAATTTACCACTAGGTTTCAAATTCGCATTAATATTTATACATAACTAGGGAACGTTCCCCCTGTCCATTAAACGTCTGATCAAACCCCAATATACAAATCATACAACTGTTCATTGTCAATACTCAAATTGTAAAACTGTAATTTACATGTATTATGTAGATCTATTTATTTGTTCTTTTTTTAACAAAATTGGTGCTTCTTGGTGCTTTTCTTCAGTTAAATGTATCACTGCAGCTGCATCGTCCAACACTTCATTGATAAAGCTCACAGATTTTGAAAATTTGAGTTTTTGCCACTTTCTGGAAAGCTAAGTATTTAGCTCCATTTATTGTTAATGTCTTTGCATGAAACACCGCCTTTTTTCTCCTGCAACGGTTCCAGTCCAGGCAATCGTTGCGTTATTTTTCTGCGATAGCTTGCAGTAATGTACTATCGCAACCATATTGGCGATATTATATGAAATGAAGTATATGGTTGATAATTCAACACGTACGACTCATGTGAAATAGGGGTTGCCAACTTGGCGAATTATTTTGAGCTTTGGTATTGTTGCGATATTACGTAATAAATTTATTACAGCACCAATAAAAATTTTTTTTATCTACATAATGAAAAAAATGCTATTTAATCTGTAGGTTCGAGTCCAAGTCACACGAATGATGCGTAGAGCGGAATAATGGAAGTTAATGAATGTTAATCAGAATCGGTCAAACCATGAATATAAAATTTAAGAGTCGGATTACATATCAACGCAAGTGCGTCCTTGTGTTTGTCACCTGATCTAATATCAAAATTATAAGTTATATATTGAATATGCTAGACCTTGTTTTAGATAATCTTCGATTCGAATCAACCAAATCTTTTTTACCTTCAATTTTGTTAAAAGGAAATTTCATAATGTTCCATAATGGCCTAATGTTTTAATATAGCTTAAGAATATATTTAGCATTGAACATATTCGTAATTTTAAATTAACTATATTCCATTAATAATATAGAGATCCCAGGCAGTTAGTTTTAATTATGCTTCAACAGTTGGATTTCTAAGCATTAAAAGAATTAACGCATTATCAATATCCAAATATATTTCACGAATGCAAACAATGCATTTTGGAATGTTTGCTCTTACACACTTTTGTAAAACAAAACAAAATAAAATATTATAAATTTCAAAGTTCACTAATATTATTATTCTTTTTCACATTATAACGTCTGCATTTATCTTGCAGCGAGTCAAAGTAGATTCACCACATTTGCATTATATTACTTATTTATACAAGTGCCAAACATTCGGCAACTAGGCCATTAGTCTCTATCTAGCTTCCCAAAACTTTAGAACAATAGAGTTAAAAGACAATAATGCAGTCCTTCATCAATATGGTCCTTATCCATGAATTCTCTAGAGTCACAAAGAGTACAGGCCGAACTGTCCTTTAGTCGAATTTTATAAATATGGGCATTCAAACAATGAAACCCAGTGAAAAGACGAAATAAAGCCACGACTACAGGATGAGGAAAATTTGGAATGACTGGTTAAGAACTAGTGCGATACTCTCCGGCCTTTCCCTTAGCATCATTTGTTGCGTAGAAGGGAAACCTATTCTTTAAATTCAAATTTAATTAGGAGTATTGCAGAATCAAAAGTCATACGGTTATTAGTGGATTTGTAGAATGTAGTCGTTGCGTTTTTTGCCAGGAAATTGGGTCTTTCATTTTCCTCGATGACACTATGAGCATTAATCCACTGCAAGGCAATTGAGTCCGCCAGAAGGTTGAGAATTATTCTTTTTTCATAAATTTGCTCGGAAGTGCAAATTTTATTGTTGGAGATAGCCAGAGTATAACATGACAGATCTCTTCGTGGTGCACCCTGGTTAAAGCTAAATCTGTCACGGCGTTACCTTGCTTTCTCGTATTTGAGCATTTGTATATTGATTATACATTTATTGAATTCTGTAGATTCATAGAGATGTTCTTAAATGTCGAAACAATTTACTTATTTTTTAAAATAATACTAATCTGACGTAATCAGGGAAATCATATGGTAATCAATATGAGTTTCAATGCGTAATAAGAATTTTACAAAATAAATATTAAGTAATAGGAATTTTGCTGAAGTTTATTCATTTGATAAAAAGTTAGCAAAATTCCTTAGATTATAATAGGCAATAATTGTTAAAAAATATGTTAAATAGGTATCCCAAAAACTTTTGCATGATTAAATAAATGCTGATATTCTAAGTAGATTTAAAAGCTAGAAATTTGATCGTATAGAGAATAAATAGTCATGCTGTTTCTGAAGAGAGTATCATTTTCCAAAGAAGTATTAAGTTATTATACATTAATTACATATTATGCAACACTAATTAAAAATATTCCTTACTTGAAGGAAAATTTAGAAAATCTTTGAATTAGAGACTGGCTACTTACAGAATGTTATTCATGATTGTCATTTCTGGCATTGCCATTCAGATAACTAAATTTTGAAAGTGAATAAAATAATTGTAAAACAATTTCAAATTAAAGCAAAGTTTTGTTGTAAATTTATTTTATTTTTTGAAAGATATCTAATTCAAATTTCATGCATCTATAGCTTTGCATAAATGTAAATGTAAGTGCGTTAACGTCTATGAATAAATAAATGAGGAAGTTTCAGGATTTAATTTGAATTTAAATTTTAAAAAATGATTCATATAAATATTTTTTATAGTAATCTAACACATTAAAATTTCTAATAATTTCTAACAGAACTGAAAAGCATACATAGAACAATTTTTACAAAACTGATTAAAAGTTGAACATTTTTAGAAAGTTCAATTGCTTTAGCAATATAATATGTTAAACACATTTTAAATTTATTTTAAAGCAAATAATCATTTCGATTCTTTTGGATTTTTACATAATTAAAAACTATAAACTGTACCTTTATTCCTTAACATATCTTTCTGAATTTTTAATCTTACCCAAGATTTGTAAAAAAAAATAAGATTCTTTGCACGTGATAATTAGATAATCTAAATAGTTTTCTCTTAATATGGATTTCAATTTCTTTTTTTATTTTCTTTAAAATTTGGCTCTTCTAAAGAATAACTCATTGTATTTTCTTAAGATAAGTAATTTAACATGAAATATCGAAATTAAAAACACAAAATCATATTGTTTATTTAAAAAAAAAACATTTTTTTTTAATTTTAGCTAAAGCAGCAGCTGTTTTGATAATAATTTTTTTTCATTGACATAAATTAATTATCTCCAGCAAGCAAAAACCATTTCTTATTAAATTAAGTAGAATACTTTTGGCATGGAACGTTGAATACTTAAGCTATATTCCATTTATCTCTTCATCCAACTTATTTCTGTGAAAAAAAGTTTAACTCATAGATTTTTTTTCCTATGAAAATAAACTTTGTCGAAAATGAGCCGTAAAATCCAAATAAGAAAATCAAATTACCCATTCGTATTATTATATGTCCCAGTGTCGCTTTGCATTTCCATTTCTGACATCATTGGCTTTAGGGTGTAAAATTAAAAGGTAAAAATAATTGTGAAGATTGAATTTATCAGATTAGTGACAAGATCCGCTTAGCTTGATAAGTTTTTCTTTCACTAACTGTAATTAAATCTAGCGTTAGCTTTCTAGCGTTTACGAGTCAGGAAGAAAGATCAGAAATGTTTATTAAATAAAACACTACATATACTATCTTGGCTGTCAAAATATGTTCCTTGGCACACTCTAGAATTTTTATGACACGTAATTTAATAAAACAACTGCAAGTGCGTATCGTAAATGCGGCAGAAACTTTTTATTATTATTGTTATTATTATTATTTTTCTGAGAAAAGTATGAAAATTGAATTGACATGTCAAGTAATTGTGGCTCTTACGTTTTCGGAAACTCTAAGAACAGCGAAAGCCTTTTAAAATAATTAGGTAAAGTGGATGATTTAAGCAAATGCAAATCAAGCTCTTCCAAACTGATGGATTTTGAATAAGAAATTCAATTACCATACGCAATTTAAAGTTCTTCCTATGACAGACTTGTTCTTTAAAATATTTGAATTCCGTATTGATTTAACAGGTCGAACTAGAATGGGTGTCAATAAAAATTAAGGAAAATGGAAAAGTAAAGAAACAGAAAAAAAGAAAAACTTTTTGTTTCGCTTGTATTTGGAAATTCTTAGCTTACTTTTCCTTAAATATTTACAAAAACTCGCTATCAAATGGCATTTTATACAAAACCTTAATGAGGCCGGATGTACCTCTGATGTATGCCATTTAGAGAAACTTTTAATTTGGTTTATACTGAAGAAATAATTTTAAATTTATTCTTACCTTTTGTGGGGAAAGTATAAAATATTATAAAATTATTTGCTTCAAAGTAGAGTTAGATTTGGAATTGCGAGAAATATCACTACTACTAATTCCGAAATATATTTAAATGATCGATACATTATTGACCATATATTTATGATTTTTAATGAAGCATAACATGTAGCTTGTCTGTTACATTTACACGAGCAACAAAGTGAAAGAAATTGCAGAATTATAAATTGCTATATTGATAATCATAAGTAAATTGACGTACACTGCTGTCCAAAAATTAAGTATAAATCGTAAAATGCGAAAAACATGGAGTAAATATTCGTAAAATTATTCCATATTTCTTGCGGATATTAATTGGGGGAAGAAGAAACATTGGGTTTATGCAAAACTTTTCAGTTGACTACATCCTGCGCGAAACACCGGTGCATGTCGGAACGCGGAGAAACCGATTCATGCAGCATACGCAGTCAAAACAAGTTTCATGCAACTGCTGTGCGAAGGAACGTTGCTAACCATCAAACAAGGTGAATGATGGCACAAAGACGCCAATTGGACATGTTTACGAAAGCAAGAATCGTTGGAATGCTGGAATCCTCACGATCACAAACTGAAGTGTCTCGAATTCTGAATGTGGACCAGTCTGTGATCTCAAGACTGTGGCAGAGGTTTCAAAGAATGGGAGATGTTACCCGACAGCCAGTATCAGGTCGACCAAGAGTCACAACCCCTCACCAACACCGATATCTGGTCATAAGTGCGCGACGTCAGAGGGGCAGTACTGCCAGAGCACAGGGTTCGGCGCTCACAGTCGCTACAGGAATACGAATTTCGAGACAAAGTGTTTACAGGAGACTCAATCATGCTGGCCTGTATGCCAGAAGACCAGCAGTTTGCATTCCCCTCACGTCAGCGCATAAACGCGCTCGTTTGAACTGGAGTTTGAAACATCAATATTGAAGTGTGGGAGAGTGGGCCATGTGTTGTTCAGTGACGAGTCCCGGTTTAGTCTGAGTAGTGATTTTCGGCGGGTAACGATATGGAGAGAAAGCGGAACACGCTTTGAACCAAGAAACATAACGGAAAGACATAATTTTTCATCAAGCGGAGTAATGATATGGGCAGGCATCATGATGGACGGCCACACAGACCTTCATTTCTTTGACACGGGGTCTGTGACTGCTCAAAGATACAGAGACGAAGTACTTGTGCCTCATGTTCGCTTGTTTCGAGGTGCTGTCGGTCCTGACTTCATATTCATGGATGATAATGCGCCATGTCACCGAGCGGTGCTGAATGATGACTTCCTTGATACGGAAATCATCCAGCACATGTCATGGCCTGCGAACTCCCCTGAATTAAATCCTGTCGAGCATGTATGGGATGTGCTCAGGAGACAAATTGCAGCCCTTTCGCACCCACTAAGCTCCGTTACAGAACTGAAGAGAGCTCTCCAAGAAGCTTTTAACCGTTTGAGCCCACAACTCATTCATCATCTCATAGCAAGTATGGTAAATCGCTATGCAACCATATAACACAGCCTGGCTGTCAGAGGTGACCACACGCTTTATAAACTGCTGCATATAAACTGCAGCATCAGTATTTTATTTAGTGTTTTCTTCCATTTTTTCTTTAAAGTTTGAATCCTTGCTATGCTCAGTTTTCTTTCAAACTGCTACTTTGGATAATAAAATTAATTATTATCATTCTTTTGATTTGTTTACTTATTTTATAACCATTTTACACTCGCATATCACGTTTCCCACCATTCTGATTTACAGTTCCTTCTTTATTCACATAATTATCTATTATTCTTAACTTTTGGACACCAGTGTATTATAAAAATAAATCATTTTATTAAAAAATGCTAAATGAAAAAATTATTTTTATAAAAATTTTATTCATAGACACACATAAATAAAACACATATTCCATATTCACGACTAGTAAGGCAGACATGTAGGAGGGATAGGAATACAAAGACGTTTCTGAATAGTATAACAATGTGCAGGATTAGAAATGTCTTCTTCATGCGGTGCTGCTTTGTAAGTGCATTTAAATGCACAGCGATTTCGTTCATAACAAGCATTTGATAGACAATTCACTTCTTTAGTAGAACAGACACAAACTTGATTTAGACAGCATAGACAATCATTAATTCATGTAACACCTATTTGAGGGTTTTAGAGAACACCCTACGGTACGCGAACATGTGCCGCCTTTTGTCAATATGTGATCCTCCGGTTCATTTGCCAACTGGATTACATGTTTGTACTTTTTCTGCGAAAGGTCATAAGATATAATTAATGTGCTAATTTCCCATTAAACCAGTTAAAAATCTCTGTAATTACCAACTATGACTGAGGTAGACACTCAAGGAATTACCAAAATTTAAGGTTTTTATACTACACCGATAGTGAAATCTCCAATGGTGCCTGTGTTCGAAATGTCGAAAACTTATTGTACCTTATTTGCTTACACCGATTTCACTAAAATGCTTTATGTTACACCAACATGGTATTGTTTCTGTTCTTGTCTCTTTTGCTTCTTTTGACCTTAAATTCTTGTAGAAAGCATTTCTAATTCTCTCTCTCTCTATATATATATATATCTATATAAATGTGTGAGAAAGAAGAGAGAAAGAGAGAGAGCTTATATAATATTAGTACACTAAAATAAAAAGCAATTGTTTGAGAATGATTTTATGAATGGCTATAACTGACTTTAGTACTCATCAAGGGAATATCAACGTTTTCTAACATTATTTATAAATATAGGAGAATATTTTTTGTGCAACATATTCCAGAATAAGGAAAAATTTTTGAAAACGCATTTTCATATAACTGTAGCAAATTAACTTGTTATCAAGTTCTTTTAGTTGTTTTAATGGTTTCCTTAAATTTAATGTTAATGCATTCATAAAGGATAGTCAAAATCAAAAATTTATATATATGTATATGTACAAATAATTATAGAACCTAAGTATAACTAGTCAAGATAGTAAGGAGTATAAGCCACAGTATTACAATAGCACACTCCTGGTCAATGGGTACCAAGATTGCAGGTTTAAACAAATTTTTTTGTCTAGCCAACTTTCACCTGTACACTCTGGGCTAGAGGGAAATGAAGGACTATTAAGAGAAATTTAAATATTACTAATAAAAAACACAATACTATTAATACGTAACGATAAATTTATAACCTACTATGAATTACTAGTATAGAGTTAAAATCGATATATGTATACATCGATTTTAACTCTATATCATTTTGATTGTCTTTTGATCAATTTAACAAAACGACTTTTATTAAATACATTCATTCAACTTCGAACGATTTTGAAGTGTTGATCGAAGTTTTTTTGATTATGAGGTTGAACGCAGAATTCAAGGAAATGTACACTGCTGGCCACCGTAAATGCAACACCCTGGAGGAAGCACGCAAATAACATGAAATTTAAAACTTGCATTAGCGGAGGTGAGATATGCAAATGATTAGAATTTCAGGGCAGACACACATCACGCACGCCTGTGGCGCCACCTCAAAGCACTATTTAAGGCTTGGAGATTTCGACGATTTCAAGTTCGGCAATTGTGTTTTTCTTGTGGTTTTTCTAAAAACGATCAGTTATGTCTCGTAAAAACAGTGATCAGCTTTTGATCAAGTATCTGAGTTCGACAGAGGAAGGATAGTGGCCTACCGAGATTGTGGATTATATTTCAGGGAAATCGGTAGTCGTGTTGGACGAAACCAAACAACTGCAATGCGGATATGTGACCGTTGGATGCAGGAGGGTACGACGGACCGACGTGGTCTATCGCATCCACCTCAGTGTACCACTTTACGTGAGGACAGTCAAATTGTGCGCAGGGCAGTGACGGATCGCTCAGTCACATCCCGAACCATAGCACAGCAGATTGAGTCTGTAACGCATCATTCAGTGTCTGCGTGTATCCTTCGACGCCGTTTACAGCAGAGTGGTCTGTCCGCAAGTCGTCCATTGCTTGGTCTACCCTTGACGCAGAGCCACAGACGTCTCCGCCGTCAATGGTGCGATGAAAGAAGGATGTGGGACAGCAGAATGGAATGGAATCCAAAGTATCTTTGAATCAATGCCGAGGCGTGTGGCAGCGGTGATCTTCAGCAATGGCGGCTACTCTGGCTACTGATTCTGGCAGGAACCGCACTTCACAGAAGTCTGTAAATTTAATCATTTGATACTTGGCCAACATGTTATCGACAAAATAAATTTTGTTGTGCTATCTGTCTTTCTTGGTGTTGCATTTACGGTGGCCAGCAGTGTATTACATACATCTCTGAAAACACCCAGTTATTAACATATTTTCCCTTTTAAAATAGAATATGGTTTTTATTTATTCATTTAAATTTTTGATATAAATGAAATGATACACATAAATCATGATGTTCTCAGTAAATCTATACAAATAAATAAAATTGAAGTGTCTGTTTGTAGTTTCAAATTAGCAGCTTTTTACTAAATGCATTTAAAGATTTATACGGTACTTATATCAAAAAATCAATTTTTAAAATTTTTGTCTGTCTGTCTGTTTGTTCCGGCTAATCTCGGGAACTTCTATTCCGATTTTAAAAAATTCTTTCACCAATGGAAAGCTACATTACCAGGGAGTAACATAAGATATATTTTATCTCCATATTCCTACGGGAACGGGAACTATGCGGATAAAACGTTGACGTTGCTTACTCCCCGCCAAGTTGGCGCAAAATTATGCATTTGGTCAATAATGGAAATTTTAATAAAAATTTTCTCACATTTATAACAAATAACTGAACCAATAGTGTAATTTAGCATCTTTAAAAAAAGCAATTTTTTAAATGTTTTTTTATTAAACGTCTATCATTTATTACATTCAATTTGTTAAATGTCAAACTCAAACTTTGAGAATTATCGCCAAGTTGGCTAAGCAGTTCTCTATTCCGACAATCCCAGATATTGTAATGCAAATTTTCCCCCACTTTAAAAAATAAAATAAACGAAAAGAAAGAAAAAATAAAGTTTCAGCGAATTGGGCGAGCGTGATATTGAAAGTTCTATGGTAATATTAATTGACAGTTTCATAAAAAGTTTTGATTATTTTAGTAGTTTTGATTAGTTTGATTAGTTTTGAAAGTATTTATTACTTTGAATTTTTGAAATAAGTACAAAGACTACACGGTGAAAAATATTTTGCGACGAAAAGCAACCAAATATGTCTTTCAATGAACACATCTACAACGAAACGCAATAAAGGTTTTCAAAATGGTTAGGAAGAAGCTACATAATTTTGGAATGATTAGCCCTAGACTTGAACTTTCGGGTGTACCCTCATATAAACTTCAATTAAAACTAAACGTACCAGTTATGCAGAATCTCGATGCTCCTCGACTATGTAAAGGAACGAGGCTTTGGATCACAAAACTGCTGCAGAATATACTTGGTGCCAATATTTGAACATATATCATGAAAAGCATAGTGTTATCATACCTCGAATTCCAAGTATCCCCACTGACCTAGTGTTTCAATTCAATTCCAAGTTCAAGTTCAATTTCCAGTTTTACTGTTGCTATTATTAAAGCTAACATTTCAGGTAGCAGGGGTGCATTTGGAAAAGCAATGTTTTCCCCATGGCCAGCTATATGTAGCCTGATCGGTGTGTCCAATGCCCAAATATTCACATATTTGCAACTGATGGAAGAACACATAATATGATATACAGTAGCATCTCAGAATAATATTCTGTTTTGAGTTCTTTTAAAGAGGAATAATATATTAAACGTAGATACTTTCGATTTTTAAAAATATTAATAGTTAAAGTTATTGAATATTTGTTGTTAATTATTACAATAAATTACGTTTTCAGTTTTTTTTAAACTAAGCTCAATTTTAGAATTTTTAAATTTTATTGGTTCCAGTCAAGCAATAAAAAAAATTACCATATTATATTATTTACTTTCTAATGATAATGATTACGACTTTGGCAGTTATTTAAAGACATCAACGTGAGCGGAGCCGCGGGTAAAAGCTAGTATTGAAATAAATGAAATACTTCTCTTATTACAGCATTAAGGAGAATTATTGTAAAATTAATTGAAATATACTTATGCCTCTGTTGCAAACAAAATTATTTTTCCCTTTTTTTTACACTATAGTGTCCAGTAAGTATTCCTTAAAATATATTAAAACGCTATTTCTAAACTCAGATCTTGTGAAAACCAGATCTCTGTTTGAGAAAAAAAGTTCTAATACATTCTACACATATATTTCCATGTTTATAACTTACACATGCATGATTATAATACAATTTTAAAAAATGATCAGATAGAATATACCATTTACTCTGATTAAAACTGTAACATCTCTTTGGATATAACGATTGGATTCTGTAAATATGATTTTTTAGTAAATTTTTACAGATTTTGGTGTCACAATATACTTTCTATAAATACTATTTTAATCAAATACGTAGGAAGAAAGTTAAAAAATAATACTTTTCTTTTATTCTATGTATCGTATATTTTACAATGACTTCAAATACATGATTTACTAGTTTTCTTCTGCTTGGAAAGGTTTGAAATATTTTTACGTTCTCTTTTAAACAAAATATGAAGACTTAAAAAATAAATTTGTATATTTTTCATGTAAATTTAGCTATATATCATTTTTGAGTTGAAGAGCCAGTAAAATTTGTATTAAATAAATGTAATGAATTTAATTAACTCTTGAGTCTTATTTGAAGGTAAAAAATGCAAGATATTAACAGAATAAAGAATTAAAACGAATATTTTTAAATTCAGGAAAAAAAAAATTTATGACTCAGAACATTGATTAAATGGTGGCTTAGGAAAATTCAATTTTCAAGAAACAACTCGCTTACATAATTCGTGAAGATGAACAAAAGTTTAAAAAGAAAATGCATATTCCCATATTATTAGATATTAACTAAATAAATGAAATGTGTGAACTTATTTAAATGTTCACTAAAGATGTGATTTGAGACGTTTAATTTTTGTTTTAAAAGTCCTTTATAAACATTCCATATGCAAACAGTTAATGTGTTTGAATCCTAAACGTATTAGCGAAACATCATAATATCTTGTGGTGATACTAATATATGGATAACTTATACATGTTAATTTGTGTGTGTGCGATATAAGATTTATTACGAATTATAAACACGTCTCACACCATAAAATTTTCTCTCTTAAACACAATAAACATTTCAACTAAATACACATAAATAATTCTCAACTATTTTAAATTTAGAACATATATAGAAATAAGGAATCTTAATTTTATAAGATTTCCACCTCTTCTCATATCTAATCCCGTTAATTTAATTTCGTACAATTTTTTCTTCTTGAAATGTGTATCTTCCTGAAATTGCTTTGATGTAAAACTCGCATACGTATGAAGAAAATTCTCTTTAAACTATACTACAAAGTAAATGTCCTTATATCACAAAAATATTGACAAAAAAATCCTTTTGATCAGACGGAGAAAGTTTATAATGACGTGTTTCGAGAATATGTTTGCTATATTAACAATTAAGTTAACGGATAACATTATTACTTCTCATCAATTTTGTGGTGCTTATTTTTTAAATATGTAGGTACTATAACACAAGGGTGAGCAAATAGTGGTCCGCTATGACTGTCAGAAAATCCACTTTGAACAAAGATTACTTTCCCGTGCGTGAACAGATTCGACTCGCATATCCCACTATTAGGAAAACAGAATTTCTCATTAGGAAAACAAAGTATCTGAAAATGTTCTTACGAAGAGATTAGCTGCAGAGTTTGTAGAACGAGATTACAAGAAGATTTCAGGATTTTGAGAAAATTTAGCCTAAATTCAATTTGCTTTCATATCATATAACTGCTGATATTGCTACAGCACCTGAGCAATTGCAGCTAGAATTTATTGACTTGCAGTCAGATCATGGAGCAAATGAAATGTTTAATGTCATGACATTAACAGACTTATACAAATCTTTGTCTGCTGAAAAATTTCCATGTATGAAGAAAGTAGTTGGGAAAATGTTCTTTATATTCACATTTATTTGTGAGAAAAGTTTTCCTTGTATGGTGATCAACAAGAGTAAGTATAGATGCAGGTTGGCTGGCATTAACTTCCAGATAAGACCGCTATTTGCGTGGATTGGTATCCAGGCTGGGATAAAAATTACAACCATCAATTTCATTTTTGATTAAATAAAAAATTGTAAAAAGCGCAATAGAGAACATTCGTCTCATTCCGCTGGTTCTAAAATTAAATGTGCTAACAGCTATAAATATTAAATTAACACAATAAACAAATTGAATAAAATTGTCACTATTTTGTTTAATTTAATTTGTTTAATTTTAATTTGTTTGTTTTAATTTGTTTGCTTTTTTGTTTAATTTTAATTTTTTTTAGTTTTTTTTTATTGATTTATACGTGGATCAATTCATAACTTTTCTGAGACGTAAAATTCATTAAGAAATGCAATCATTTAAAAAGTACGACTTTCCAGTACCCTCTGCTGCCACAATGTGGCCCTTGAGTGAAAAATCCACCCAACCCTGCCATAATGAAACATTGTATGATTTATAAAGACGTATCTCGATGCATTCCATTTTAATAATTAGTATCAATTTTGAATGAATTTTATGTATGCAATTCAAATTTTTTATCAAATTTTTTATACATAGAAAAATGACATTTCTTATATCAAACCTTTTCTGCATTCAGAAATTTCATTTTCTACTTAAAATAGATACAGACAAACTCTGTAATTCACTAAAATCTTATTTTAGCCTACACCTTTCGTAAAGAACAAATGGTGCCAAATTGCGCAACAGCTCATTTTTTTCGGTATTGGACAAACCCATTTTGATAATTTGTAAAGTTGGCTATAAATAAAGGTGTGAGCTAAAACACACACACACACACACACAGGATCATATTAATTTGTTTACTTCTACTACTTTTAAAAAATTTCTCTGTAAAAGTATCATCTCATTATACCGTCGAAGATTCTCTAATCCACAAACTCTCTTCCAAAATAGGAACTGCCAGTACCTAGTCACCGTGCCCAAATCCTTCAATCTGGCAGGCCCCCTTCGACATCCGGCAAGTTCCTGTCCTGTCGCAATCTGGGAGTTTCCGGTCAGGAACGTAGGTCGGATCCGTTCATGAAACCTTCCGCCCATCCAGCCGGATGGAACTCATTTGCAACGACACGAATTCTCACTCTCAGAATCGGAATATTATTATTCCGGCGTCGCCAGATAGTATGAGGGACTGTGTGCTTCAAATTGAATTAGCAGCGAGCAAACAAAGTGGGGGATCTCCGATTGCAGATTCCCGCCGCTCTAATTAGTGTTCGACGAGTTTTCTCGGGTACGATTAGCCTTCGTCCCCGGTAATGAATGCTGTGCAGAGATGGAATTTTGTTACGACTGCTTCGCGGAGTTTCCAGGATGAGCATTAATTATTAAGATCTTTATCAGAATTTTCCGAGTTTTCAACAGACGACGGGGTGGTGTATTATTACTTATGTGTGTTCGCTTTGAAATATAATTTATTGTTGTTTTAGTATATTAAATAGTAATAAATCATTATTTTAAAGATATTCAGTGAAGAGTTTGAAAATTGATAACCTTATTTTTGTGGCAGTCAAATAAATTGAGGAATAAGAAATATATTTACTTATTCATGCTTTGAATTTATTAGATACGAAGTAAAATTCTGAAGAATTCCTGCTTTTGGATATTTCAACATAGTTGATACAGTCTTATCTGAAATAAAAATTATTACTTTATCTTATACCAATTTCACATATCAGTTTGTAGCAGGCGCCTTATAGATGCACGTTTTTCTATGAAAAAAAAACCATTTTAAGGTGACCAACTACCTTAAAATTATGAGTTTTGTTTTTAAAATTTGAGTATGTTTTGTATCATAATAGAAGTGTTTAAACGTTCAGATTTATCAATCACCGTTTTATTACAAAATTTACAATCCTTTTGTGAATATAATCACTGTGTGTGGTTTCTTACTTGATTTCATATAAGTAAGACAAAGTGCTCTAGTTTTTGTAAATATTAAAATATCTCAAGATAATAAAATTATCTTGAAGGTCATTTCAAAAATGAATAGAAAAGCAACACATCAAAATTGTTCATATACTTTTTGTGCAAAATGGGCCCCGTTTATGTAATTTTGGGTAAATTTTTACCAGTTTTTCTTTTAATCTTCTTATTTTTAGCATATTTTTCTTAAAATGTACTAAATAAATTTAAAAACCACAAATAAATTCCCATGTCACCATTTCTTTTAAAAAAATTGTTCGCAAGTAGTTGGATACCTTCAGCTAAAGAAATGGTAGCAGTTTCAAATGAAATAAGCGAATATGGCGTTCCTAACTAAACTTAAGTATCAATTTTCGCTAATTTTCTGGACGATTTACACTTATTAATTAAATTTCCAATGGTTAGCTAATAAATTCTAGGAATACGCGAACCAAATTAATTTGAATAGAATAACATATAGTTAATAGCTTCAATTGTGTTTTTCGGTGTTTGTTTATGATGTGTAAATTAAAATATTAATTTTTTAGAAAACTCATTTTTAAACAATGTAGCTTTTTAAATAACACTTAATTTTAATGTTTTAAAATTTGTATTAAGTATTTCAATTGTATTTTTGATCATGAAAGAGACAAAAGTCTTTAAGATTGTTGAGAATCATCATCATAAAGAATTAACTTTTTTTGTTGTTCATTTCAAAATAGTAGAAATGTTACCTTTATTCTTTGTAAACAGTTCTAACAGAAACAATATAAAAATACCTTCATGATATATTCTTAAAAAGATTGTATTCGAAAGAAAATTAAATAGTTTGAATAACTTCTTACGTATATAAATATTTACATATTTTAATATTTCATTATATTAATTATATTTATACTAATTTAAATTATTAATTTTTTAAAATTTTCTTCAATTTGTCCTAAAAAACAGAAGTGTGATAATACTTATTTAATCACTCTTTTCAAAAACTTTTTCTCCTATGGAACAATTACAAAATAGCTGTAAAAAAACTAATTCAATAATGGTGAGTTTTGTGAAACTCAATATATGTAACCTGTAGTCTTTAATATTTATAAAGTTAACTATTGCAAAATTTAAAGTTATATTATATAAACATCCTTATATACAAAAATAAAAATTCGCGTACAGATGTTTCTAAAATTTTTAAAAGTATTAAACTACTTAATATGCATTTTAATCACTTCATTTTTATCAATATCATCACAAATTCGAAAAATGATTTTTTAAATTTTCTTTAAAAAATATTGGTTAAAATAAGTTAATATTTTTGGACATGCATACGCGATGGTTTTAAAAATGTGTTGTCTAGAACATTGATAAATACACTTATGCATTATATTATGAAGGCTTTTTAACTTACATCCACAGATAATTAAGAATTACATTTTTAATTAAAATGGGAACATTATCTATATTATTACAATTACTGAGATCAGGCTTTAAATTTTATTCTCAAAAAGTCAAGTAAAATTAATTCATTTATTTTCAAGTATGTTTCAACAAAGCAAGCAAAGAAAAATCTTTAATTTGTAAAATAATGCTGGTAACTTCCTCTATTGTGTGTGTTTATCGCTAGTCGCACCCCCACCCCCTACAATTCTCACTTCCTTACTCATACCGAGCGGATGTACAATACCAGTCTTCCTGTCTTATGGAAGGGCCTTTCCTCTTAAGATACTGTGGCGGCGCTGTGATATCCCTCGCCACTTGTGAAACGAAATGAAGAGGTCCAGATCTTCATGTATAAATACTTCGATTTTTGTAAAGAGCACTAACTTAACTTGCTGGTTGAAAAGTCAGCACGCTGGTTGTGTTGGATTATTGAAACTAATAAACGCTGTGTTTCAAGGAGTGTTTATTTATGTTTAAGCTAATTTCGATTATCGTCATTAATTGACTTGATCGAGAAGTCTACAGCTACTTTAATTACGAAATGTATTGCATTGTTAATACTAATTACCCCATAAAGATGACAATACATCTGTATTTGTGTTGGATGAAAATTAATTTTTCTCTCATTTGAACTAGGTTGTCGTTAATTTTAATGTTGGCATCTCGATGCACTTGGGCATGCCACCCACTATTTAAAACAAGTATGAACTGCAGTAATTTTAATACCAAGATGTCTAGGAGAATTCTCCTAGATTCCTACAATCCCTCATGGCATCTCTTTTTCATGCAATAAAACTTTATTGCACATACTTTACTAAATTTATATTTATTTCTTCATTTTATTTTTCATCGTCAATTAATTTTTAATTCTACCTTAACTTTTATTCCATACTTAGCTTAAATTCCCAATTGGACAAACTCCTCCCACTTTCTCATATTTAACTTAAGACCCTTTTGCAGCCAATTGGAGTCACTATCCTCACCATCCAACAACCAATCAGAGAGCAGCCTCTCAGCTCTCTCCCATGCAAAATTTTCATCCGAAGCCGCAAGAAATTTCCCATCACCATAGGCATGCCTACCGGACAAGTCCTCTCCATCAATCGCCATACAGTTAATCGCAGACTGAAAAATGCCACTTTTGTCATTGCCACATCAAATACTTTCAGATATGGGATGGAGGGCTGCAAGCAGCCCGTATGCCCAAAGATTAACCACAATTCACCGCAATAATTTTAATGTATCGAGAATAACCTGAAGCTTATTTTGCAAAGAGAAAAGCATGTAAAATTTGATTAAAATAATTTTAACTTGATATTTAGTAATTTAAATATTTGTTTTATTTACGTCACAGCTAATGATTACAGTATATACATTGAAGTTATTAAAAAATATTGGTTAGTTAATTAGAGTCCAGAATTTGATGTTTGTGAGAGAGGAGATTACAACCCTTCTTCCTCTGCTTTCTCTAGGGTCTCGGGATGGTAGCGATCGGTTCTTTATCTTCGAATTACATCCGGCTCGTGTGCGGAGTGGGGGTTTCTCACTGTGTTAAAAGTTGGCGGGGCGTTGACAGAAGACAAGACCGTGCAATATTTTAAGGATGCACGTGTGCATAGGAACGTGGTTATCCCATCCACGAAAATATACCGATTTTTCAGCATTGTGAAGCGAAAACATCACACTGATTTGAATCAAGATTTTAATTTCTAAGACAAATAAAAATAGTTTTTTTGGGTGCTCTCTCTGAAATTAATACCAACTGATCTTATTTGAATTCAAACCTAGGCCTAACTAGCAACTACATGTAGCTGCTAATGTCAGATTTCATAATTTGATCTATGATCATATGAAGTGGGCAACGCATATGTTGGAGCACACGTTCCTTATCAACGCTAGGCCAATCTAAGAACTGAGAGCCTCATGCGGTTATAGAATTAATACGCATGCGTAATAATACATGATTATCAGACACGTGCCCAGAATCCGTTACCCATTGATTACGAGTTCCTTCTTTCCATTCTCATTTAAATGATTTTCTAACTGAGAATTTAAATTCAGATTTAATAATTATTGTGAGTTATATTTACTGCCACCGTATTTCTCGTACTTATTCAAATCGGGTTTTTTAACACTTCTTATCGAAACGAAAATTCTTTTCGAGAACTTTTGTAATAAATGCATATATTGTCACATCTCTTAAAATTCTTTTTGTGTTTTAGATTTATTTCTCCTTAGTCACTAATCTAGTAAGTGGGTGAGTGAATATTAACGTCGCACTGTTCAGCTACACGAGGATTTTTGGTGACGGACCTCGTAATTTTGAACCATGGTGAAGTGACGAAGTGATGAGGACGACACATGACCTGGCACCCCCTCTCCTAACTACCACACCAACGGGAGGACGTTTGAGCTCCCGACAGGTATGACCTCCATCAAGGCGGGTCTTCAGTGGTACTGGGTTCGAACTCATGACACGCCAGCCATGATTCGATACCTTGACCACTTGGCTAGCATAGCCCATAAATCTAGAAAACTTTCTATTCTAAATTTTATTTTCAAGACTCATTTTTAAAGATTCAATCATTATACTATATCTAGTTGATTCGAAAATTGTCATTTTTCATTTTAAATAAATAATTCACAACGTAATCACAAACAATGTTATCAGCAATATAAATGCACGAAATATTAAATGTTTGTGATATATTCTTTTAATTTGGTCTAAAAACTACACTTCATCATAATAATTGGATATAGTAGAAAAATAGAGAAAGTATTCATTTGAAATAAAATTAAAAGAAAATATTTTTAAAAAATCTAAAGTGAGCAAAAAAATTTGAAAAACCAAATGATTTTTATATACTAAGGGAATGAAATTTTATATATTTTATCAACAAAAAACTTGAATGAATTTTTCAGATATATTTCCTTTAAATCAGTTTAAAATATATCTTTAGAATATCACAACTTAATTTTTGAAAACCACTAGTATAACGTAAAAATAATTCAATGCATAGAAAATCATGCAAAATAAGATTAGATTTAAAAAAAAAACTGAAACGAAATATTGGAAAAAATTTCATCAATATTTGTAATGAAGATCGTTTATTCTTATTTGTTAAAACATGCAACTATTTTTTTTTTTTTTTGTATTTTTTGCAGTGAGAGAAAGATTCAAAATGAATTTTATTTGTTGCATATTAAAACTTATTTTTAAATATTTATTCGGATTCACTAATATTCTTAAGGACAGCTATGAACACTTATTTGTAAAATATAAAATATTAAACCTGCAAAATTGAAAAATAAAGCACATTAATTTAAAATATAACAGTGCAAAGCGTATTAAAACCAGCGTATTAAAAATTGTTAAAAACCAGTTTTTAAGAAACATGGTTTTTTAAATAATTAACTAATTGGAAAAGATTTGTGTATTAATTTTGAAAAACATAAGCTCTAATGATGAATTTTTCATTGATTTTTAGAACATAGACACTATTTTCTTGATTACAATGTGGTAAAAACGTTGCTATCAGTTTTAAAAATTAGTAATTTCCCCCCTTAAATACAGGGCGTCCCCAAAACGGCGGTCAAACTCTGCACAGCTAGATGCCTCACACATTGGGCATTTTTTATGTACTCCCAAAGAATTGAACCTGTATGATTCAAAGTTATAAATGCATATGTTTTCAAAGTGTTCGTCATGCAGATCGAGGCAGGCGAGAGCGCGCCTTGGAATGGCTGAGTGTATACGTAGTAGAAACGGGGCCAAAAAAAGTGCAAGCAGCATGCAAGACGAGCAACTAAATCCGTTAGTGTAGTCATTGCGTCTCAGCACATGAATTCTTTGAGATTGCCGCAAAGAAAAGATAAACAACATTGTGAAATATGGCGATCGCGGTGGCCATAGAACCGGATCTCCATTTCCGATATAGCGCTCGGGGTATGCCATAGCCAGCTAATTATGTACAGGAGCATATAAATCAGCTGGAGCTCCATCATGAACCATAATGCATCACCATTTATCGTATTTTTTCTCATAAACTACGGATCGTACAGCTGCAGCTCCTTCGGCAATTTTTATAAATTTCAACGAGAAATCTGGCTGTGCAGAGTTGGGCACAATTTTTGGACATCCTGTATGATACAGTGAACTCGTTTTCCCATTATAGAATGCTTTTATGCAAAATGTTATCTATGAAAAGTAATTTTTTCCCTTTCTCTAAATACGAAAAAAAAAGAGAAAGAAACGAGCCTTACAGTAGTGGTATACGATGTGTAACATCTGACATGTTATCGTGGTAAATTCACAATGGCAACTTAAATCCTGAAAAAAAGGAATCGAGTATGATTGGAAATAATTTTCTACGGAATAATTATATCTTTAATGAAAATTTTATTTAATTAACACAAGGAGTAACGCAATTTTTTATCAAAAATAATTATTCTTGTTCAATTTGGGGAAGAGTGGTAATGATAATTTATAACTAAATTATGACACACATATACTTGTGTTTTCAAAGTATTTAAAAACCGTTTAAAAATAGCGTCAATAACAGTACCACTGTTAGTTGTCGAAACATTTCGATTTGTGTTCATTTCGAGCTTGAGTTCATCATTCAAAAAGCTATGAGTGGCTCGGCTTCTAGCAAATTGAAGTTAACTCTAAAATCACCACTCAAAATCATGGGAAGCGAGTGATAGTTTTTTTAAAAAAAGAGCAGAACTACGTACGGTATATGGTAAAAGTAAAAAATGCAGGAAATCTTTAATTTTTTGAACCGTTTGATTCGGAGAAATGTATACGACCACCGAAATCACTGTTTGTCCATTTTCAAATAAGCATTTTGCCACACATATGTCCCCAATATCTTGACTAACAATTCCCAGTCCCCTTGTTTGACGATAAGTAATATCCATATGTCGAGCCACAACATGTGAGTTGTTCTGTTTGCGATAGATCGCAACACCAGCTGCTCTGAGGCCCGATCGTTTAAATTGTACGCAGCAATCGAAGTCAGGTATCGAAACACGTTCGTCATTGTCTAACCACGACTCTGCCTAAAGGACTTAGCTTCTTCTAAAGTGAGAACACAAAAACAAAGATCCAACGGCCTAGACCGCAGGGAGTGGGAGATGGGGGTGGAGCCCCTCCCGAATGAAGGAGAAAAAACAGAACTTCACTGAATAGCGCGCGCTTCCCCAACTTCCTGTTACGCATTTCCGTCCCTTTTCACGAAATCACTCCCACAAATCTCCAGCAATCAAGAGGAAAGATGTTACACATCAAAAAATACATTATTTTATCGAAATTAAATCTTATCAGATATCCTTACATATATATTACATTATATCTTTATATAGTACATTATATTTTGCATTTTTATTAAAATACTATATTATAAATTTAAAGTGAATCTGAAACATAAATTTAATTTTTGAAAGTCAGGAAGTAATGTGCAATTATACACAGCATATTTGATCGGTTAAATGAGTAAAATTAAACTCGTACCAGGGAATACATTGGTTACTAGCAATGTACGTTATAATTCTGACACGTTGGCGAGAACAGTTCTGGTGATCTGGCTTATTGCATCTACCTCCAGCGATTGTTTTGTAACTTAATATCATTTTAAAGACAAGAATATTCAAGCACCATTTGAAAGATTTTTAGTGGAAAAAGAGTGGAAAATTCATGTCACAAGTTGAACATCCCCACTAAAATGTTCGTAATCATGACCACAGAAATACCCTGGTCATGGCATTGCAATTATAAAGAGTAGTATGCCGCACTGAATTGAACGATCTGTTTTGATTTAGTTTTTTATTAGCGTCACATTTTGAAATTATACTAGAATTTTACGAATGTTTCAAAGGTTCAGGAACTTGGCGTCTAATATTTTACGTAAATTTTTTTCATATACCGAGGCATAACCATTTTTTAAAATAATCTTCTTAGGTTATATCCTTTAGGTTACTTTTATTGCAGTTCATACGCTTCTGAGCATTGCTGGAGCAAGTTTTCTTTTTCTGAAACAACCTGTCAGACTTTTTACGATCCAAATTTTACCTCATCTAAGGATTTAAAGTGACGTTTCCAGCAGACCCTTTCATTTAAAGAAATAAAAATCACTCGGATTTAAAAGCGATGAATATACAGGATGCGTCATCTTTTTAGATGACGACATATTGTGTGAGCATTTGGGAGTAATATTTAGGTGTATTGTCATGCAGAAGATACCATTGCTCACTTTGTCATATCTAAGACGCTTTTGGTTAATTGCAGGAACAGAGTCTTTCGAATGAAGTAGAATTTGTAATTCCAAATTCACTGCTTTATGTTTTGCTTTTAGAAATAAATTATGAAAATCATCAATTTATTGAGGATAAAAAATACTTTTCAATTGTGAATTTCTTTTCATTGTAATTTATAATTATTGATCTCCTTTAAAAAGCTGGTACCAATCACGCATTTCGATCACGACATCGTAGAGTCCCCATACACCTCCCTCAGATTTACTGAATATTCTGCAAATGCTTTGTCCGTTATCTGGTAAAATTTAAATTAAAACGTTAAGCTTATAAAGATATATTTTTGATACCACTAAATAGATATGTATAATCTTAAACCAAAATGTATGCTTGCACGGTTCATTTAGATGATTTGGGCAAAACCATTATGGACATGGAGGGAAGTGATGGTGGAATGCACTGCAAAAGGAATAATGAACTACATGCTATTTACCTTAAGCGTTTGGATCCTAGCTCGTATTTTTATATTGATATTAAATTATTTAATTTTAAAGGAGTACACACACAATTTCTTCTCAACAAATATTGTCTAATAGCATATTTTGCATTTTTGTTTTTGAAAATATATTTTTAGAGCACTATAATTAATTCGAAATGTGTCTTAATTATTTCTCCAAAATAAATCAGATATGCCAAAATTACATCAGGTGTTACACTTTAAAGTATATCAGGAAGTTTAAGGCAAGTTAAATATTTTCTGCATATTGTATTAATTTAAATTTAGAAATTTTATAGCATATCCGTATCGATTCGAATCTCGGAAAAAAGAAATTTTGTTCATCGCTTATAAAATGAGGCTTTAGATTTGAAAAGTACTTAATTATCAGTACAACGAAAAGTTATTCTATGGCTCAGTGGTTGAAATTAATGTTTATGCCTCTAGTTAAATAATTCATTCATATGTCTGATTAAGTGTGTTGAACACATTTGGAGTCGACAGAAATTATTCCCTGTCTAAAAGAATTATGATAAGTACGACGTTAGAAAATGTGTGAGTGGAGATAATTAATCATTTACGAATCGTTCAGAAGAACTTCTTGGGAGTACTCCAAATGTAAAGGAAAGGCCTAGTGCCACATTTAAAACTCGTAAGATTTCACTTCTTTTAAAAATACTGTTAATGTAAGTGCCTCTGCGTGACTACATAAATGCTGAATTTGCATACCAGATAAATGGAATTCTGGGAAACAATTTAATTGTGTTTTGTTCTTATGTTCTTTCAACTTAACCATTAGATTTCTGAGCGTTTCTTTAACCATGATAAATACACACACATATATATATATTTGCGTGTGTGTGTGTATGTATATTATATCTTCATTACAACTATCCAGCTAAATTAATTTTTTTAAATATATTCTTAAAAAATTTAGCTGCTCAAAATATTATTTCTATTTTTATTCTACCTTACAGTTTGTTCAGTAACCAAAAAATTATCTAGGTCGTGCCTCAGTTTTTTTAGTTTTTCGCTGACACCACTTGCTCGTAGTAGTAGACACAAAGTTTTAGCTTTTAGTTTGTACAGATTTAGATATGATTCTTTTTCTTAATTTTACTTGAAATTTCCGTTATGTAATTATCTTTTTCGTAGGAAAATCTTTGTTATATTATTCATCCATTATTTTTATATTTTTTTGTATTTATGTTCATCATGTATAGTATTAAGTCTAATTTTCAATAGAGGTTTGCATTATGTATTTTTTCTTGTAGTATTATGTAGAAATTTTTTGTTGAAGTGGAATCCTGCCAAACAATGCTTAACCCTATATCTCAGTCGTAAAATCAGTGACAGATTTAGAACTCATAAGAGTAATCCATTTTTGACCAACGACTATTTCTTTAAATCTCAAAATAGTTCAATGTTTGGGGTTCCTGTGATTTTTCTAATAGCTCCTATTTTATGATTTATTAATAACTCATTTTGATTTTATTATACACTAAAGAGCCAAAACATTATGACCACCCCTACATTTTGCAATGAACTCGCCTGGATGACGTGTAAGGCCCGTGATCAGGTGAGTTTCTGTTTCAATTGGTATTTAACTGTTGCTGGAGAGTCTGAAGAATCATTCTTTCACTTACTTTTGTGCATGATGGGAAAGGCTGCGGATCTAAGCGACTTTGATACAGAGCATATTGTAATGACTCGAAGGCTCGGAACAAGTATTTCCGAAACTGCACGACTCGTGGGTTGTTCTCTATCTACAGTTGTTAGTATTTATGCAAAGTGGATGAATGACGGTGAAACCAGCAGTAGACGACATGGTGTTGGACGTCCACAGGCTATCAAAGAAAAAGGTCGTCGGAGACTGGTGAAGCAAAACCGGAGTCAGACAGTGGCTCAGCTGACAACCCAATACAATGCAGGGCCAAGTAGAATAGTATTGGAGCACACTGTTGGATATGGGGCTACGCAGCAAAAGTCCCACTCGTGTGCCTTTGCTGACCAAGCGTCATCACCAATTGCGCCTGCGCTGGGCACGGGAACATCGCGATTGGTCCATGGATCAGTGGGAGAGAGTTGCCTGGTCAGATAAATCACGGTTTGTCATTCATCACGCCGATGGCAGTGTCAGGATACGCCGTCTTCCAAGTGAACAGTTACTCCCTCAATATACAGTAGGTCATACACAGGCCGGTGGTGGCTGTATTATGCTTTGGGGGACGGTCTATTGGGCGTCTCTGGGACCCGTGGTTGTGGTAGAGCAGACCATGAATGCTACAGGGTATCTGAACATCATTGTGGACCAGTTGTACCTTCACATGGCTTCTGTTTTTCCAGATGGAAATGGAATGTTCCAGCAGGACACGCCCCATGTCACAAGGCTAAAATTGTGTTGGAGTGGTTCCAGGATCATGATGCTGAATTCCAGTTAATGTCCTGGCCGCCTAAGTCACCGTATCTCAATCCGATAGAACATATTTGGGATGTCATGGGACGGCAGCTCAGAGTTCAAACACCACCAATTCGCAATATCTCGGATTTGCGTGACCGTTGCTTAAAAATCTGGTACAATCTGTCTCCGGCCATCTACCAAGGACTTGTGACATTCATACCAAAGCGGATTGAAGCTGTGTTGCGTGACAGGTGGTCATAATGTTTTGACTCTTGAGGGTATATATATATATGACAACACTTATAAAGGAAATCTTAACTTCCAGACATTTGTTTAGTTTTTTTTTAAAAATGCTAATTAAGTAATGATTACACGCGTCCTTTGGATATAAAAAAATGGTTATTAGTTGCTTAAAAGTATATATAGTACTGAAATTTTATGATAGTAACCAAAAAATCTGAATAAATACGCTTCTAAAATGTTTTAAAAAGGATATGTATCTATTTGATTATTTGTGCTTTAATTTGATAACTTTATTGAAAATGGTTTCGTTCTGTTCCATCTATTCTACTTTTTCAAATTGACTAAATCTCTTTTCTCAGGGCCATTTATAGAAATATAACGAGCCGGAGATTTATTATTTTTATTGTATAATAGTTGGAGCTAATTTATTGCATAATAATATGCTTGGAAATACGCGTAAGGCAGGGTTGGTAAACTTTCGAAATAGAAGACCAAGCTGTAAAAGAAATAAAAAAACCTAAAGTTATTGAAAATTAAAATGTCCACTACTGAATATTGAGACAAATATTTCTTTAATTAGAAATATAAAATTTTCTAACAAAAAGAAAAATAAATGGCTTCCCCGCTTGATTAATTCGAGTGAAATGAAGGTACATAAATGCTTTTGAAATATAAAAGTTTTTGAGTTCATAAACATCTAAAATTTTCCATATTGAACACTTGTACCATAGAAACAATAACTGGATTGCACGTATGTAACATTCAAGGTTATCGATGGAAATCTCAAAGTTTTTTAATTAGGTAAATATCTGTAATGAAATGGCCGATCTTTGGTTTATAAAACATTTCTCATTTGATGAAAATAAAAAAAAAATAATTATGTACGAATGACATCAATTTTGTATACATAGCTTTGAAATTCCTAAATACTTAACCGACATACACCACTTTGTTGGACGTACCTTTCAAGTACCTGCTGCGAATCGTAGCCCAAAAGTGTGCCATCCAATATCTTTTCGTCTGACTCAGGCACATTTTTTTTCACATCCTCTCGTTTTATCAGTAAGATCTTTTTTCCTCGGATGAGGACGTAAAGATTGGTGAAAAATGACTCTTCATCCCGATGATGTGCACTCGCAGCAGATGTGGATCAGCTATCGGGAAGTCATTTTGCTGCTTCTCTTATTTCCCCGGTCAGAACTAGATAGGTCTGCTTTAAAAGTTTAAACCTTTCTTCTGCATCCAAAGGTAATAAACATCGATTTATCGCGCACATTAGGGACCCTAAGATCGATCAAAAAGAAACAAGAGCAAATTTATGCTAAGTTAGCATAAAAGGTGACATTCTTTTTTCTTTCTGCTTCAGGGGGAAAAAACCTTTGTCACGCACGTTTCATGGCGTTGTAATATCTTGTCTCAGAATTTGTCCACATAAATTGGACGCAAAAAAAGTAGATCTTTGGAATATATAATTCCAAAAAATTTTTAATTTGATGTGTAGAGAATTATTCGTTTGAACTTATATTTTTTGAATCTAAATGTATATATTTAGCCAGTTAAAGTTATAAATGTATATGTATAAGAAGATTATTTTCTAATAAAATGAAGCACATCCATTAATAATAATTCAATAAAATATTCAGTGTTTTATTAACTAAATATAACCTTAGTTAATATTTTTATTTTTGCAATGTATTCATATTTTAAAATGTTTTTAATTTGTTCACCACATTTAGGAGACTTATTTTAGCATAAATCTAAAATTAATTTATATTATTGAAAACTGGTTTTCACAAATGTATTTATATTTTACTTTTTTGAAGGCTACATGTATTGATTATGACGTCGTTTTTTTCTTTTTGGTTGTTTTTTAAATTTTGCTTCTTGTAAGGATTTATCTTTAAATAAGTGCGATTTTATTTTGAAATACTTCTAAAGTAAAAAGTTTTTGTATTTTTCCCTTACAGAAAACTAAAATTCTTGCTTAGTTAAAAATATTTGTAAATAATTATTTTTCTACAACTCTAATTTCAATGTAAAATTTCCCTTTTTTGGTATAGAAAATAAATTTCACAGAAGATTTGAATTTATGTAATTTTATTGTTATAAATTCAAATTTATTGAAAATTTTTTTTTTTTGCAATTTATTAATTTATGTATAAGAATTTTCTCATGCAAATTTAAGTATGTACTTATTCAAGTGAAATATATATCTATTTCAACAACTCTATTTTTAGTTATAAAAATTTTATTGCTTTAATTTTAGAATGAATTTAAAATGTTCAATATGAGCATTGACTAGTTTAATGGAGCTTAACTTTTTTAAACAACACTATAATAGAAAAAGCTGAATCATAATAATCTTTACCTAATACAAAACTATTTTTATCTGTTTTGTAATCTGTAGGAGATAATTGTACTCAATCTAATACAATGCTTCAAGTAATGATGATCAACTTTCATTTCGAAATATAACTTAACCATGGGTAGAAAAAAAAATGAATAAAAGTGAAAGGCATCCATTTTCGGAAAAGAAGCACTTAAGCTAAAAAGCATTTTTAACGGAACAAAAGGTTGGTTTCGAGTAAAAATCACAAAACTTCCAATTTTTCCGGATATACCTCATTACCTGAGATAACGAGGTCTTCACGTTTGTTTTAATCCAATCCTACTTACGTTCCGTTTTCGCTTATTCTTTGTTTCTTACATATATATCTATACAGTAAAAGTCGAAATGACAAAAGAATGTAAAAAGAAGAAAATGAAAAGAAAAATTGAATAAAAAAATTCTTCAAAGCCTAGCGAGAACACAATAAATCTGTTCGCCTCGTTGTCATGGCAACACTTGTTCAATCTATTCTCCTCAAAACACAAACGATTTTGTTCGAGTTCCAAGAACTTAAGTAAAATGGGACGAAAAATCCGTGGAATTTTCGAGAAGGAATGGAGATAGATTTTTTTCTAAATTCTAGGCATCTGTGGGATCAAATTCTTTTTTGTTTCTTTTTTTAAAGATTATAACAGGTTTACTAGGAAATTAAAGTTTAAGACAGAATGATAAAGACGAAGGTAAACAACTTTCTGTTTGCTTTTAGATCTGTTTTACTTTTTTCCCCCGCCCTTTGGTAAAAATCCTCTTTAGTGAATATGCTTTTTTTCGTCTGTTTAATTCAGAGATTTTAATTCAAACACTTAATTAAAATGTTAATCCCAAATTTTCTCCAAAATGCTCTTTTGCTAACAAAGTGCTTTCTTTCGTGTAAGTGCATTTAAATTCAGTAAAAATAAGCTAGCTCTCATTAGAAAGAAATTTTAAAGCAGGCCAATTTAACATCAATGAGCTGAAAACTTGCAAAGTTTTTTTAAATGAGATAAATACAATATATTCAACCGATTATGGAGACTTTCTAAAATGTATTCAGTTTTTTTTACGATTTATCAGCTAAAATCAGTTACTTAGTTTTAAGTTGGTAAAAATATGATCTGCTTAAATAAGGAGAAAACACATTGACAGAGGTTATTAAAAATAAGATTGATACCATCTATGTTTTGAATAAGTCGTGATATTTTTGTTCTCTTTTCTTAGAGATAAAAAATAAGAATACACAGAATATTCTATATAAAATACAACATTCTTGACTTTATTTTCCAGATACAGAAGATTGAAAAAACGCTCTTAGATTGAACTTCAGATTCAAAAAAATTACGGAACCAAATAAGCTTAATTTACAGTAATGTGTTTTCCTACATAATGCGATATTTCTTAAAAGTTTTAATCAATTTTTTTTCAATACAGTTTAACATTATTAGAAAATAGGGATATTTTGATTTGTGGTATATTTCATTATAATTACAAAATAAAAGGAATCTTATAGACTTGACTTTTTCACCTCCTCAATTATATCTTATTGTTTTAATTTTAAAATATGTTATTTTTTTTAAAATTTGTACGTGAACCATTATCTCAATAAAATAAATTAAATGAATTTAAAATATTTTATAGAAAAATAAATTCATATAAATTTCTAGTATATTGAATTAATTCACATAAAAATGTTTTTTTTTTTGAAATTTTAATTTATATTACTTTTTACATAAGCTCTGGAACAATTAGACTGAAACCCGAAGTATAAATTGGTAAAACTATATTTTTCTCTCTTCATAAGTGTACAAATTTGAATTTATCATTAAACTTTTTTTGGCATTAAAAAAACTGCCGTTGTCAAACTGTCATTAAAACGAAACGTCTACAGAAAATCTTAAAAATATGACGGAATTTATCAGTTTTCTCTTGTATCACTGTATGGCTACAACATACAAGTGGTCGCGGTCATTAAGTCGGGGCCAAAGTTGATTTTTTTTAATCTTAAGTTTGAGTGCTGTTCTCAATTGAGGCCCACTATGTAGAGGCACGGATACACCTTAAATCCTCACGTTAACGTTGTAAGAAATACGTAAATTTTTACGCTCAAGTATCGTACTCAACACTTGATCATGGTTCAAAAGTATGAGGACCTTCACCAATAGTCATAGTGAAGTTTTGAAATGCAACGTTAACGCCACACACTCTACAAATAACACCTATGTTATTAGTGCACATGCTCTCCAGTATTTTTCGATTATTTAACCAAAGTCATTTAGTTCAGGCCAAACGTCTTAATGTTCAGCGGTCATAGGCTGACCAGAGTCTTATAGAGTACAATTCTGTAGAGATGGGCCCTCATATAATCCTACCCTATCAACAATCTAAAACAAGCTACAACTTTTCTAGGAGCTACAGGAACCCAAGATGGGTTCTCGTTGAAAATTGCCCTGCTCTTGCCCTTCTAAAACTCTGCAGCTTCCTTTTTAAAATTATATTTGGAGGTGATATTAACAAAAAGTATCAAAGAATGAAAAGACGAAATTCTTGAGGGTCTTTGAATTACGCGGGGTCCTTTGTTAGCAAGAAAGTAAGCATGTTCATTCCCAATGATGCCACAACGTGCCGGCACACAGTGGAAAGAAATTTTATGAGAAAAATATTTTAAAAACGATCAGAATTTAAAAATTCTTTGTGAATTACAGAGCTTGCAATGCTGGTTTAGAGTCAGAATAAATTAAGGCCCTACTATAATAAGATCTTCTTAGGGAGTTGCTCGACCGTTACTGAAATTTCTTCAATCTTGCCATCGAAAGAAATTTAAAAATACCTAAAGATAAGTAAAAGCTGAAAAATTCAGAAAAGATACCGTCTCTAATAATATGTCATCTATCTAAAAGAGAGCCATTATATATAGTAGAAACATGTAACCACTCAATTTCGGGAATCAGTCGTCAATAGCTCCCAAAGATATCCCTCTTTAATAAACAATTACAAGATGCTGAAAAAAACAGTTAATTAATTTCAGAACACTACAATCTGAACAACTTTGCCCCGCAAAACGGCTTTAGAGAATTATATTATGTTGTTTAAAAATATATAATTAATCATATAAATTTGAACAGCTTTTCTATTTTACATGATAACCACAAAACAGAATCCTGAAATTATTTACAAATAAAATTCAAATTCTATATATTGCAAGACATTTCCATAACTGGACCCGGGGATAAGACATTAAGTTCAATACTTTAAAAGTAGTTATTTTTTTCTACAGAAAAACAATTATAAATTGAAAATCTATTGTATGATTATAGCAAGTCTGCTTAAGATATATAACCTTTCTCTTTACTAAAATGTTTCAAATATAGTTAAATTTATATTCAACACATCTTCAACTTTAATGGCAATAACAGAAAAAATATGTAATTAAATTTATGATTCTTAAAAGTTTGATTTAATGTAGAGAGCTTATTTTTTCTTACTGGTGTATGTTTGAGAATTTCTAACAATTAAATCTATTATACAATTAGAAGCAAATCAAATTTTCATAGAAAATAATTCATTTATTATAGGAACATGAAAATATTTTTTTAATTCTATTTTCTATCTATGTATTTCTATTCTATTATTATTTTCTTGAAATATTTAACACTTATAACTGAGAATTGTCATATACATATAGTGTTTGTGACTGGATGATATATATGTGTGTATGTATATGTGTATGTATATATTTACATGCGTGTGTATACATGTATGTATATATATATGTGTGTTGATGTTTTGTGTACGGATATATATATGCAATTTTTGCCATATTCATACATTCATTTTCATATACTTCATTAACATCTCACTGACATTTTTCTTTGGATTTTATAGGAAATTATTATTTAGAAATTTCAAAACGAAATCATCTGTACTTGCCTTCATAATATTTAATTCTACATTTGTTTATAGCAATAAAAACATTTTTTACAGTGGTTTGAGACGTAAAGAAACAGATACGTATTTAAAATACTTGCTTTCAAGTTAACTTATATGCTTTCGAATTTGAAAAATGGTGTTCAATGTGTGAATTGTACAGATGTGTGAGTTGCCATCAAAAATTTATATTCTTCCACAATTCCATTCCAACGCTTCTTCAGCCAGTGATTATTTTAAACATTCATTTACTCTGAAAACATTGATTTTGAACAAAAGTTTCTCATCGATCAAATTCGAACAAACTTGAAATTTAAATTAAATAACTGCATGTTTATTATCACTTTTCACGTTTTACTACAATGAGACTTAAGCGAATATAACATAAAAAAGTACATTGAGAAGTTCATTCTCCTGAAGGACCATAAAATGAAACGATGAAATACCATTACAGAGTGCTAAAAACACTTTTTTCAAAATACATTTACTCTAAAGCTATAAATCCTGACACTTATACTGTAATGTACTATAGAGTTAAGTTTTTGCTTTAACTGCCAACAGCACTGCACTACTCGTTAACTTAAAACGTCCCAATGCGTCGTTTTGGTACATTTTAGGAAGATAAAAATAAAAATTCCAGCTTATAGAGAAAAGGAACATTTATAGAAATGGCGCATCTTTATCGAAGATGCCTTGATGCCACACCATTTACTTCATGACCTTTCGTGTTCGTATTACTTTGATGGATGTAATGGTAACGGTCGTAATGATGACTGAGAAGCGCGTGACAGTTTTCGACGATTACCTCGAAGCTTTGGACTAAATTTCTAGTCTTTTGCTCAATGAAATTTGATTGCTCAAATTTCATTGACTGGTCCAAACAATATTATTTGAACCAGTTTAGTAAAAGGTAAAAAATTTTTAGACAAGGGTCTTACATTTTAAACATTTTCATGCAAACTGATGCTATATTGTATTTAGTTTATTTTTACAGTTTTCAGAGAATAAAAATGAGGTCTATTAATTAATTTTTAATTATAATATTATTACATTAAATTTAATACTAATTATGAAAACGAATAAAATTTGTAAATAAATTAATGACATTTGTTGTTTGAAAAAGAAATCACCGTATACACTGGCGTGTAACATGCATTTTTAACACAAAAAATTGGATCGAAGTTTACAGTTGCGCGTTATACCCCGGGTATAAAAATGATAGCTTTAAAAATAAAGTGAAGATAAGCATAAAACATTAGATTTCTGCAGATATCTAAATTATACACCGTATTAATTTTCATTAATGAACAACAGGTTAAGTTCATTATATTTATTTCTGATTGTATTTTCAGGTACACCATCGAATTCTATTTCGTCTTCACCTTCATTGTTACTCTGATTCATAAGAAAATTATCATCCACCGTTAGATTTACTACATTTTTAAATGAATTTTGATTTATGTCAGTTTTAAATTCTTATTACAAGCTTTTACTATCTTCTCACACACTATTTCTAGACAGGCAGGAAACTATTGTCTAACTTCAGACAATAGTCTGTGTCTAACTTTGTAAATGGTCTTCAGACACTCAGTTCTACAAGTATACTGTTATTCAGAAACTGTTGTTCTTTTTGTAAAAATAATTCTTCAGACCTTTCTGGACAGCACACTTTATTATGGACAATTAAATAAAACGATTAAGAATTCTGCACACAGCATAAATAATGTTCATAGCACACAGCGTGTAGATCGTGTGGTCCCCTAGAAGAAGTGCGTTGGATTAAGCGGGAAAAAGAGAACGCGTGGGCGCATCACACATATATCCTTACGCCAGAAAAAATAGTTCGCTCGCTTCAACCCAACAGAAACCTTATATAATACTTTGAATAAATGACTTTAAATGATAAGAGCATTTTACACGTACATTTCAAGCTTCTTTGTATAAAAAAGGTGCTTATTATATGGTAAATATACCTGGACATTAAAAATTGCAGTTTCTAAGTAAAAGAACATTATATACGCCAGAGAATATGGAAAATATTTTTAAATAATAAAAGTATTCCTCTTTTTAGTGACTCATTTGATAAAAACATGATGTAGCAGAACATTTCCCTGAAGAAATTATTTACATCAATGTTCTAAGATATCCTACATTCTTTAATTCATTTTACAATATAAATTTAAAAAGTTACATTTTTGTTTCATTTTAATTACTGTATTAGATTACTTCAAAACAACTAATATACTTAACCCCATTTTTTGAAAATTTCATTATTTCATTTCCATACATGCACTTCCACTTATATTTACAATACATATAATATGCTTATTAAGTGAAAGGAGAAATTCCAAAGAACGAGAAGGAAATGCTGTGGTTCGTCGAAGATTATTTTATTGATATTGCTTTCTAAATAATACAAACTTTAATTTTCGTTTTGAATAATGATTTACACGATTGGGCCGAATAATTAATTTTTGGTCGTGTACTCTTAAACTGAAAATAATTAGGAATTTAACGGCATTTAATATATTTATATGCGCGATTGTGCGATCAAAAATCAAATTATTTATTTTTTTTATTCTATGAAATAACGGATTTTATACTTTTACGGTAACATATATACATTACTTATATTTAAACTAGGTTACAAATTTTTTTTTACTTTTTAAATTGGAATTTAATATAAGGAATGTATAACGTTTTTCGCAACCGTAGTGGTGTTTTGTCCTTGAAAGCAGAATATATAGTTTCATTTTAATTTTCGTACGTATGTGCTTTTAAGTCAACACGTTTTTGATATTGAACTCCTCAGACAATTGTGAAACCAGACTCACACAGCGACCAATGAGAAAACGTCACATTCACGTCATACAGGATCAAACACTCGTAAGAGATCGTGAGTTTACTTCTTTGGCCCTACCCCCAGGTACGCGTAGCACTTTTTGGAGACACTAACCTACTACACTTTCTTAATCTTAGCATTTATAATAAATAAGCTTTTAAAATGCATTTTTCTTTTCATTGACTGGTATATTTACTTTTCTGTAAGGAAAGGAGATCCACCTTTTAATTTTACTGTGTCTAAAAGTATCTTCATTGTTAAGTATTTAAAAACAAATATGTAAAATACAGAGTTATTTTTTTATGGAATCTAGTGTTTCTATATTTTTATTTCATATTACCTAACATAAATAAGTATTCCAACGGTAAGAGAACATAAGAATTAATGTAAAAACAGAATTTGTCATTTTCAATTTATTCTTTGGCAATGTTGCATTTAATAGTTTTTACATCTAAAGCAGCTATATTTAAAATATTATTTCTGTTAAATTTACTTATTGAAATCATTATTGTGCGTTATGAAAAGAACCCAGGAAGGAGAGAGACAGAGAAAAAAAGGTTTTACTATTTCGATTTTTATCAGCATCATTTTAAAATGTCACATAGAAACTGAATGTTTTCTTGAAGTCGCGAACTCAATTTTTTGGCTATTCAGTCTCAATCAGTCTAGATTTCTGAGAAGCCATACATATTCAAATCATCACTGCATTTAGAATGTAGAAAGCAGCGAGATTGCTGTATATGTATGGCTTCTGTTTTGGAAGTGAATTTAAACATGTTAGTTCATTACATGCTCAGAAATGAGATAGTAAATTCAGAGATTTTCCCCACAAGTTAAAAGAGATTTTGAAAAATTCAAATAAAAAATTTTTTATGCGTACGAGTATTTTAAGTTTATTCGTTTAAATACATTTAAAGTAATATGTATTAGACCGTTAGATAATCATACAATTAGCAGTTAAAATAATTACAAATTATAGGAATAATATTCATTGGATTAATTATAAATCGCCGTCGTCTCTTAAATTAAAAAGGACGTGACCTGTGAATTTCCAAAATTGAATTATATTTATCATTTACACTCCTGTAGCTAACCAGTTTTGAATTTGATTTCTTCAAACCCATTTTTAGCGGATCTCTACTCAAAAAATTCCGTCTGTATGTCAAATTGTTTATAATAAAAATTTAAAAAAAAACCGGGATTTTTTTTTTATCTCTGACATTTTTTTTAGCCTCCCTTAGAAATTCTGTTTACCCAAAACCCGTTCTTAGCGCCTCTCTATTTAACAAAAGAAACATATTCTCCACATTTGAAGTATATACTTGTAATAATTCAAAGACGAAATTTTATCTATTACGCCTCCGTACACTCCCGCACACTGTGAGTTATTTTCTGCTAAAACTGTTCTCAGTGGATCTTTACTCAATCAGTTCAACATGTTTACTGAATTTCAAGTTTTTATGTCTAATAGCTCAAGAAAAAAAGAATTTTTTTCTCTATAGTGTCCCTCAAAAGTCGCTTTACGCAAAAAAAAAAAAAAAAAAAATTCTTAGTGGATCTCTACTCAACAAATGAAATAAGTTTGTCAAATTTAAATTCTGCAAGTCTAATAGTTACAAAACGCGAATTTTGTTTATGAGGCCTCCCCCCCCCATTACCCTTAGATCTCGATTTCCGCAAAGCTCGTTCTTAAAGAATATCTACTCAACAAAGGAAATATGATTACTGAATTTCAAGTCTATAAGTCTTATAATTCAAATAAAGAACTTGTTTTTCATCTATCATCCCACCGTAACTCTCTAGAGAGTCAGTTTCTACAAAACCTGTTACTAGTGGTTATCTACTCAAAAGAAAAACATGCTTACCAAGTTTCACAGTTTGTAGTCTAATTGTTAAAAAAACGGGAAATTTTTGTTTTATCTATAACGTGCCAGTACACCTCACTAACCCCCTTACTAGTCGATTGGGATTTCTACTCGACAAAAGAAACATGTTTTCCAAATTTCAGATCTGTAGGTCTAACAGTTTTGGAGAGTGAGTGAGTGAGTCGCTTTTTTCTCTGTATATATGTTACCGTATGAAAAATCAAATTATTTATTATTTTAAACAATGTATATGTTACTGTTAAAGTGTGTAGTACATTATTTCATGAAATAACTAGACAAGTCAGGTAAAGTATACAAAATTATTGAATTCTACGACTTAACTAGGTATTCTATAGAATTACGATTATTTGATTGCTAAAATGTGAAATACTGCACTCGAAAGTTCTTAGAATAGGTTTTAGCTGATTTTATTAAATTTTGAACCGCTTATAGCTGCTTTGAAAGGAAAAAAAATATGTAATGGTAAAAAGTGCGCATGTTTCAAAAATAGTATGCAATGCAATTACAAGTTTCATCACAACAATTTTTGCTCTAAAAATAATGAAAAGTAAAATAAAAGTATTTCATAAAATTTAAGTGAATATTCGCTTACATTTTTGTTTGAAAAAGTTTGCACGTTGTTTTTATAAAGCAACACTTTTCCCCCCAGAATATTTTTTTTGTTGATATTATGTAAACATGACTATGTCTATGTGTGTGTGCAACATATTCTTTTTTCCCTTTTTTTAACTCATGCTAGCAAAATGAGCAATAATAAATTATATCATTTGCTTTTCCTTAATATTTATCAATTAGTCATCCGCGATAGATGTAAAATGTATTCTTCGGGAGATTTTAGCTACTTATTATCAAATAATTTAAAAAATAAAATTGTGTGATTTCCCATTTGATGGTCTATCATCAGTTATTCCATAGAATAACCAGTTATTCCACCGAATAACTAAATAAAGTATGGAATTTTTCATTTATACTTTAACTTTTTACTTTCATTTATACTTTTCATTATTACTTTTCATACTTTAACTGACTTATCTAATTATTTTATGAAATACTTAGTTATTCTATGAAATAACTTAATTATACTAGTTAATTGTAAAAAATATATACATAGGTATTGGGAAAAGGTTAATAATAAACTAGAATAGTTGTTTTCGTAACAAGTAATTATTAGATTAAAACAATAAATAAAAAACAAATGTTATATAGGCTATGTATTTAAAAGAATAGTTTTAAATACATAAGAATAATAATAGAATATTTTGTTTCAAGTAAAAAAAAACCTTAAAGTAAAATTTTAAACAATTAACTTATTTGTTTTTATGCCTAATTATTTATTAAGCCTTCTCAAATTTTCTACGTAATGGAAACATAAATGGATTTTAAATAAGATGACTCTTTAAATAATTTTCAAAATGTTTTAAAGTGAAGCTCATAATTTATGCATCATAGTTAGCAGTTTAAAATATATATTTCTGCTTACGGCTATGAAGCATATTTGTAATAAGAAATATTTTAATTGGAAGACGAAAAAGCGTTTTTAGTCTATAGAAAAATTTTAACATTTTTAATTATTTTTGGATTATTTATTTTGGTACATTTTATTTTTTTCAATAAAATTTCAGCATTAAACACAAACTTTACTTACAGGCCTTTTTTAAACACTAGCTTTAAATTTACTAATAACAATTATTATTTCGTACTAACAATTAGCGTACAATTCTAAATAAAACTTTGTTCAGGAAATCTTCTTGGAGAACTTCTCTACGAATTTGCATTAAGTATTTACTTAATTTTCTGAACGCGAACAATATATTTACTAAAGTTAACAACTGAAATTCATTTGAATCAAAAAGAAGAATAAACACCCTTTCAGATCATTAATTGAATTAATTAGCAGATTGTACCTTGTAACAATTACTTTTAAATGCTTTAGAAAAGAAAAAAAAAATTCTTTTTGCAAGTGCATTGGATTTCAGAAAATCGTAAAAAAAAAAAGGTTATTTGGTGATTACTACGTTCAATTAATACAATACTAATAGGATTTTTTTCTGTAACATTTAAATGCAAATACAGTTTTTCGCTTTCAACTTGGAAGAACGTTTTTAATTCTCAAAAGAAAAGAAGCTTATAATTAATTAGAGAATTTTTTTTAATGCTTAGATATTTCAGCTCTCAAACAAAATAATATCGATTGTTTAAAAATCTACTAAAAGTTAGAAAAAAAGTCACAAAAGTTACAAAAGGAGATTTAATTTTTGTTACGGTTTTATTACAGTTATTGATTACAGTACCGTTACAGATTGTCTTTTTTACAGATTACTTCTGTTTTAAAGCCGATTTATGACAATTTAACACATGATTCATAATTTTCATGCATACATACACACATATATGCATATATATATACTTGGTGTTGACATGCTTCAGCATAATAATCTTCAAATGTCTTGCATTCATATTCTAAACAGGCTGCTGAAAACTACGGAAAAATATCAAACATTTGAACGTAAAAAAGAATTTATGATCCTTCAAGAATTTTAATCTCATTTCCCTAACTTTAGCTTTCTTTAGCAGTAAATAAAAATGTGATGAACTCTGAGTATGGAGAGGAGAAAAAAATAAAGCTGATAAACAATTTCGAAAGTTTTCAAAATTATATTCCAATTTCGTGAGTTTGTGTTAGCCTTTGGAATTTTTCTCTTCTTCCTACACAACCTATTTTTTAATACTCATTTTTTACTCTTGCTCCAATATTAAATTCCTGAAATTCTTCAATTCCTACATTCTCTTAATATAAGGGAGCAATTACTTTTCCTCATCTGCATATATCTACCTTTTTAAAAGCACGAAGAGACTATTTCTCGGTACCCGTATACACACACCCCGTAATTATACCGAATAGGTAACCACCAACCCACTTCCTTTGCCCGAAACGTAAGACCCATAAACTTTCGTCTTCCTCGCAAGAGTAAAGTTTTTGGGAAAAGTAGTTTAACAACCGATTATCTTGCACCCTTCCTTAAAGTACAAAGATGTGTAATTGCGAACGTGATTAGCATCGCAATTTTTGAGCGCATAAGATAATGAAAAATGTAAAAAATACAGTTTTTATCTTATTTTTTTACGTAAATGTTTCTTACATGAAAAGGAAGCGTTTATGACGGCTGTAGTTTTATACCAGAAGTTTTCAATTAAATTTTAATAACCTCCCTAAAGAAGACTAGAATATTTTAGTTTCTTTGGCGCGTTTGCTAATGTATTTTTAAATGGTAAGTTTAGTTTAAACATAGTTAAACTTATAACTGCGAACCTAACCCCGTGAGTAGTTTTCCCGTACACCGTACGGGCTACCGAAAACAGGCCACAGCCAATTTTCCCATACAGCGTACAGGCACTAATATTTTTTTTCTTTTTATATTTGATTTGCACATATTTTTAATTCTTAAAGTAAGATGCAGTTGTGCATGGTACTGAAATGCTTCACATCCGGAATTTTCTTTATGGTGAAGGCTTGAATGTTTTATTTAAGGCATAAATTTAGATTCTTTAAAATATTCGATAAAGAACAGGGATCGGCAAGGCAATGTGCAATTTGTTGCTTGAAAAGGAATGAAATAGGAAAGATAATTAAAAAAGCCGATACTATCTCTGTCGCCTTTGCAATATAAAACTTAGTATTACACCATGCTTCAAATTAATTGTATATAAATCCTCAACCGCGTTTGAAAAAGAGATGCGAACATGAAATTATTTTGCAAGTTATGCAGGAAATACTTTAAATATATACAAGGGGTGATCAAATGAAAAGGTACGAAACGACACGGTGGGTACAAATATAGACTTTATTCAAAATATACACCATAGGCCTGAGCACAACGATCCCACTGATGAACAAGCCGCAGGATTCCTTGTTCCCAGAATTCCTGTGGCTGTGACGAGACCCAGTCCTTCACAGTGTCCTTGAGTACGTCGTCCGAGTTGAAGCGCTTTCCTTTCAGGTGTTTCTTCAGTGGACCAAACACTTGGAAATCGCAGGGTGACATGTCCGGACTGTAGGACGGAGGGTCCAACGTCTCCCATTGGAACTTGTCCAGTTCCATTTGTGTGACTCTGGAGAAGTGTGGACGTGCGTTATCATGGAGGAGAACCACACCCTCCTTGAGCAGCCCCGGTCTTTTATTCTTGATGGACCTGCGTAGGCGTCGGAGTGTCTCACAGTACACATCGGAGTTAATGCTTTTTCTGTGCTCGAGTAATTCTGTGCTCGCATCATTTGGACGCCGCTTTTTATAAGAGCCTTTGCTCTCTCCTGCGCATGCGGGCACCCGCGCATGATCCGATCCCAGCCAGAGTCTCCAATGGCATCCCGAGATGTCTCGCTACATTCTCCCTTGGCGGAATATGCAAATATTTAACTGTTTCATTTTTATGTCATTTCGTACCTTTTCATTTGATCACCCCTTGCATGAAAAATTCTTCATGGCATGCTGATTGTACTTATAAAAAGTAAATATTTCGGGTTTTTACATTCCACAATCACAAAATTAAAAAAAAAAAAACGTGAAACTTTAAAAATGAAAATTAACTTAAAAGTCTTTTATTTTCGAATTCTGTTAAGTATTATGCTTAGTTATATGCAGTAAAACAATGTGCCTTTTTTTCGAACATTTTGGGCAAACAAATTGACTTCTTAGTTTGTTAATTTAGATTTCTGTAGAATTCAACTAGATTATTGGCGATTGATTTCAAAACTAAAGAATCAAACCGAAGCAAAATAGATTGACCTGGGAGAACCAGTGTCTTACTTTTCATCAATTTATATACATGCTGTGTGAGACTTAGACACTTAATTCCATTTGATATAAGTAGAAGTTTTCACTCCCCCATACTGCTGGGTTTCAGAATAGGCGAGTGGTTTTATTTAATGTGATAAACAATAGTATTACAATTTAGAAATTTACTCTCACACATGCAGTCAGTATTGGGTTCCATACAAAGCCTTACTAATTTTATCCCTTTTTTAACAATTTATATTTTTATTCTTTACTATGAAACTTATATATTTAAGTATATATTATTGCTTTATTAGAGTGATTCCCATAGTGGTCTATATAGACCTCCAGGAGTCTATGATGTCCTGCATGGGGTCTACGCTAGTGAAAAAATAATTTAAGGGGGGGGGGTCCATTAAGTGTAAATGGGGGTCGATGATAGTGGCTCTGATTAAACCAGACATAACTTTAATCTTTAAGAAAATTGATGTAGTGGAAACCAGGTCTTACAACTTAACTGATTTATTTTCTAAATTTAGTGATGTTAATTTGTGGTTACTAGGTGACAGCATTTAAGACAAGGAACATTTCAGCATTTCTTTCCAGAATTAAATTAAAGAAAATTGGACGTAGCAAATTTTTTCAATTTGTCACAGATAATCTTCCAGGACATTTTAACCTACATTCAACATTTAAATGTCCTTTACTCAGATTTTGAAACTAGGATTGAGATTGCTTTTTTATAGTAATAACCACAGTAGACAATGAATTCATAAAGACACATTGAAAACAATGTCCTATTACAATAGGAACTGCTCAGAATAGGCTCTAACGATCTTAAAATAAAATTTAGAAACGGATGTCAGCAATTTTGGCTTTAAACAACTTACCTGGTTTTTGTCGCGAATTATGGAATATCGTGAGAAGGTTTTAATTGGTTTTCCTAGTGAGAGTGAGTTTCCGCGAGTTACCAATCTCAAAAGCAAAAGAATGGGAGGGGAATTGGACACTTATTAACAAAGGAGATTTAAGGTTATACCTGACTAGATTGATATATTAAATATTGAAAATTTGTTATTGAAGCACCGGATTCATTCTTCTCATTACATTCATTTATTTATTGTTCATTTATATTTTGTGTAACAGTTTTATATATTAAATTAATTTAATTTAATTTAATTCATTAGCATGTGCTTTTTAAAACTGTACTCTCTTCACTATAGTTAGAAATTTAATGCTTTTAGAGTAAGTAGTAGTAGTAGTACCAGCTGTCAAAAAGACATTTAAGTTAATAAATTTGCAAAAAATTAATATTAGGTAAGCAGGAGCCGAGAAACCGAAAAACATGGCAAGGGGTCTATGAGACAAAAAAAGTTTGGGAAACTCTGCTTTTTATAATATAACTGTGAAGATACCGTAGATTTCGTAGTCTCTTCATGGTACCATCATTATTTCTTGGAACAGTTCAGGTTTCATGATACCCACTACTTCATGACAGATAACACTAAAAACCTTATCCTTTTAAAGCTTCTGTAATTTAATGAAAATTGTCTCTTAGCAGTACATATACAATGAAGTGGATCTGCCAAGGATACAAGTAAGGATACACACATCTTACGATGGTGGTGTATGGAGATTTGGAGAATAGAGTACTAACTTAGGGTGTAGTTACTTCACAAGGTTACACATTACAAAATCCATTGCCAAAAACGTGTGTAGTTTCGATGTGATAAGTTCATAAACCATTAATAAAAAAAAGCGATCGATGCAATTTTCAGAAAAATATTGCATTTTAATAAATACAAATTAAATTTTCGCATAAAAATGTTAATTAGAGGCAAGATAAATAGTAATGTAAATATCAGTTTAACCCTTCATTGACGATAAAATCTTTTTCCGAAAGGATGTATGATCTCTGCAGTAATGAGATAAAAGCATGCATTATCGAAAAATGTATTTTTTTTAAAAAAAAAATTAACAATAATAGGATTTTTGTAATAAATATGATCGTAATGTAGTTTTAATAAAATCCCCGATGCTTTTTAGGCGTATGGTGAGATCCGCGAAATGCTTTTTGAAAAATTTAATTCAGAGTATCTTATTTTATACCAAACAAAACACTTTTCATAAAATAATTCTATTTGAAATCGTCGTTTCCAGATTTCAATCCATTTTTGAATTGATAAATTATTGAAAGCATGTACTAAAACACGTGTAAATTGAAAAAATAAATAAATGATAAATAATTGTACTTAACAAAATTTTTGATGTAAATAAAAAATATTTTTTGATAGTAGTTTGTAAATGACTGATACAGATGTGTCTTAAAATGCATATCGGAAACCACTACTTTTATAGTTATGCTAAATTTAATTTTTTTAATGATATTATGACAGTTTGTCATAACCCATGCATATATTATAGTTTTACAAATGTAAAATTTCTTACTAACTCAAAGAGCAACATGAAACATAAGCCAAAGTTAAGTAATTTGCACTAACCTATTATATTATTATTATGTTTACCTAATTTCATCTAAGTAATACCTATGTCTGGCATTTGTTTTATAAAGACATGGATGATCGCTTGAACACTTATAACGTTATAAGTGAGATTAGATTACAAATTAGGAACTAAAGTTATCTTCTTTTGGTGTATTATAAAGCATTATTTAACATCGCCAAAAAATATAACCCTGATCAGTTTTCATTTTTCTTCATCGCTTAACACACGATTGGTTAAACTTGATGAAAACGATTACAGTTGTTTTTAATTGTCTGTTAAATTAAGCTAGAACCTTAAATTCGGTATCTCACAATATGGAATTTAGTCAGCCTGAATTAAGCTGAAATTGAAACGTAAAACATGATAAGAATATTAAAACAGTCTAATTAAGGCTAAGCATTTTTGGGAGTGTGACGATCTCGATGCAAATAATTTCCGGTTTATGCTGGTTCAGTGGATCCTGCTTTTCCGAAGTTTATTCATTTCTATAGTTCCTCCGATCCATTTTTTTCGATTATAGGTACACCTTGCTTGAAGTCAGGGCGAAGATGCTGTACGTGGACAGTCTTGACAAACTTGTCCTGCGGTGTTGTAGACATGATCTCGTAGCACAAGGCACCTTGAAAATTGAAGACAGCTTGTAATCCCCTTTGTTTCGAACGATCGTATAATACGAGATATCCGGCCTTGAAAGAATGGTGTCTGTGATGAAGATCAAATCTACGTTTATTCACAAAATGTGTTTCACTCACATGATTTGTGGCTTCGACCCTGGCGTATGTTAGAAGGCCCAGTTTATCTTTGCGTGTTGTGTCATGTAGGAAACTCCCAAGTGAAGCTCAACGGGAAGATAAAGGTTTTATAAAGCAAATACAATGGAAATCTTACAAAGAATTTTATCCCGAGGTATTAATCTCTTGTAAAGCGTTTGGAAGTAATTCGTTGCACTAATTTAATTTGCGGCAATCTTTTTTCCCAAATGAACATAGTTAGTTCACTTAATGATTCTATTATCTTGTGGTAAATGAGGCAGTGTTATTGATTGCGTGATTCCATATTTTTACAAAAACTGCTGAGTGTGGTGTGCGTTAAAAGCAGCTCTTCGATCGGTGAGGCATATACTTAGTGGCCTTTTTTTAAATATAATGCGCTTAGAGTTTTAAAATGTATTACAATTGCAGAGTGTGTGTCGGGGTCAATTGATCAGTGGCTACGATTTTCTATGGTGCCGTTGAAGTTCGTAATTCCATCACTAAACTCACATTTTACACAATAAAAACATACTAACAAACGCATCTTTAATGCCTTAATATTTCCCTTTTAATTGTCACATTATAATAAAATATCTATAAATTAAAAACAATGAACTACTTTTGAAAAAGCAATAAAAGCTTGCTTCAGGAATTTAAAAATACCTTCATAATACGAGAGGAGTTGATAATACAAAGTAGTAATTGAAAACATTATTTACTTTAGTAACTTTGAAGCTGTGATTTGTAAAAATAAATTAAATAATGAAAAGTAAAATCATTTAACTTTAAAAAGAACCCTTATTAATTCACCAGATTAGAACTGGATTGCCGATTTGTATTTCATGCATAATTTATGCTATTCCAACAATGGAGTTAAGCGATATTCTGCACAGTTCTAAAGATAATTGGACAATACTGAATTTTCGCAAAGTATTTTGAATTTTTAGTTAGAAAACAATGCTTAAAAGCTCTTACTCTCTTCAAGAATACAATGCAATTCACTGTAAGCTTACTTTGAATAAGCATTTTACTTAGGTAAATACAGAATTTTAATAACAAAACATATTTAACGTTTTATCATATGTTACTCATAGTTAAATAATGTCATTTAAATCACTATTCTTGTCAGAGTAGCGAATTTTCCGCCTCTTAAAGGACAAACCTCTAGGTAAATAAATCTTTTAATCTTGATTGCAGTTCTTTTAAATTTAAGTTATTATTCTACAAAAATGGCTGAGGACGCGCTATCACATATATATATTTCTATCTATGTTTTTTTTCAACAATTTGTGCTCAAACAAAAAAAATAGTCATTTGTAAAATGCTTATCAATTTAAAAGAACTTTATTATTTTTTATTATTATTTCATGTGTTTGGTTTTCAATATATTGACTCCGAGTTTTATACTTAACAATTTAAGGGTGAATTAAAATCAAAAAGATAAGAAGTAATTTTTGGATTAGTATAAAACTCTTAACATTGCACTTTTTTTTGCCCTTATTCTAATACTTTCTGTAGATGTTAAATAAATATCGATATTGTGACTTTCGTTACTTTATTTTAAGTAAATTTGGAAACGTTGTAAGACATATTTGTAAATATTTATCACAGAAAATATGGGTGATGAAATTTTATTATTATAACATTCAAAATGATATCTGTTAGTATTTTATGTAATAACAGTATAAAAAAATCGGGGAGACCAGAATTTAGCTTTTTTTCCCATTCAAATAAATTATGAAATACATATTAAGTAATTGATAAATAACAACTGTAAAATTTCGTTTCCTATTTAAACTTAAAATTGTTTTAAGCACTGAACCATTGTTTTCTAAATAACATCAATGTAAATAAAATACACTACAAACTAGTTTCAAGAAAACAAATGTTTATAGTAACGTAGAAGTTAAAACAAGGGAAAAAATCATTAGATGGGAAGAGTCGAAATCGAAACCTTACTTTTCATATAAACAAAACGCTTATAGTAAGAAACAGGCAAAATAATTTCTTTTTTTCTTTAATAAGCTAAAGTTCTTTTTAGTGTTGAGTAGATAAAAATGTGTTCATATTTCAGAGGAATGGTATACAAGATATAATTATTCTTTATAATGTTCAAAGTGTTAACTTAAGAACGATGAATTTTAAAAAAGGGAAACGGACATATATATGCGAGTTCTTAATATGTTTTTTTGCATACAGTGTCCTTCGAATTACGTTATATTTGAAATGGATAAAAAAACAAAACAAATTGTTTGCTGAATTTTCTTTTATTTAAAATAGAGTAAATTTTTTTACTTAAAATATTTAAATGGATAACATGTATTAAAAAATGCTTACTACTGAAATGAGCTCAAATGTCCTGAAAAAGTCTAGAAATGCGTTGTAAAGTTGATTGTCTTCTGCAAACCACTTTAAAAGAGTTTTTAAAATTCAAATAGATTGTTAAGACTGTCTGATATTTAAACATTTTCCGATAAAAAGGCCCCAATTTTATTAAAAGGTTATATGTATAAGGATATATGAGTAAAAAATTTCTACTTAAAAAAATGTACAAAAAATTACGTTGTAGATATTTGTTTAAATAAATATTGTTTGTTTCTAAGCAAAAACTAAGTAGTAGATATTCAGGCATGTATTACATCATGGAAGTCATATATTGAAAATAAGTGTGAATTAGTAACGAACAATAATGTAACCCTTAAAGAGGTTTTAACATCGAGAAAAACTAAAATTCAGCAAGCAAAACTAAAAGGAAAAACATGTTCTCGGATTTTCAAACTTTGCTATGTCATGATAAGTACAGGGCTATTAATTATGTATGAAACAAAAATAGGAAAATTTGATTATTATGATGCAATTATATAACGTGTTATTCAGATGCAGATATATAACTTGTAAATAATACCCAAACAATCATGTTTTCCGCACACGTGATGTATATTTATAGCATACAGAAAAATTGTACAAATTTATTTGAATAATAAACTCTTTCTTTCAAAACATTTCATAATTCTTTATCAAACATTTATCCTCTGAAATTCAAATCTCAAACTTAAATATATAAATTTTTAATCGCCTTCTTTTACAAGATTAGTTAGATCTAGTCAGATAAGAGTGAGATTGCATATATATATATATGATATTTATGAAACAATTGGCTTGAATTAAAACATTTAGATATCAGAATATTTTTTAATTATTGTCTTTGCATATATATAGGTATTAATCATATATTCCGAAATCATAATATGAAATATATGAAACAATTCGGCTGAATTAAAACATTTAATACTAATGTTCTAAACGTTCATCTACGAATATTACAATAACACGTACAATGCAAGGAAAAACTTTTTCTTCCTTTCTGAGATCTCGTCTATTTATAATCATGGTCAACCAGAAGCTATTAAAATCATATGATTTCCGGCAAAGGCTTTTCTGATTGGTCTACATTTAGGGTAATTCGAGGGGGGGGAGGAGTGATGCAAGATTGCATCATCCTGATTTAGAAACGCTGAAGTTTTGGTTTTGGGAGAGTTATGGTTATAGTCCCCTTAGGTGGGGAAAATGAAAATTAATGATCATATGAAATGTTGGACGGCTCAAGACCATTGTGAATTAAAATCCCTCGAGAGAAAATTTCAGCGAATTATTATGCACACACACGCACACTTCCACACACACACACTCACACACATATATATATATTTAAATTGTCCTTAATATTCATTCAAATTTTAATTATTACTCATATATGAGTTTAATTTAATTTCACTAAGACCATACACACTCTATTTTAATTCATTACCTGTTCATAGAAACAAATAGTAAAATAGCTTACGCAAACACTTTCCCAGAAAAACGTTGCACTCAAGTATTTCTCTAAAACCACCATATTTAATTGGAAAACATTTATTTCTTTTCTCTAGAGCACATGATTTTTCCGTTCACATTGTAGTTTTTGTTTAATTTGAATGTAAAAGGGATAATTTTATCTCTTTTGTTGATTCGCACTTGAATGGATAAGTCGCTCTATTCTCAATCCTGATGTCAAAATTGCTTAAATATATTAATTAGTTTGAGCACTAATTTACTTAAGTTATTTCATAACAGGTAGAACTTCTAAGCGGAAATTATTCCTAGGTTTTGCAAAACAAATGTGCTGTTAGCTTAAGAGAAATTTAATGTGAATTTAATAGTCAAATAGAATTAATTATTTAATAAATGTGAATAAAAATATAGTACGAAAAAAAGCTTTTAAAGTCAGAATTTATTCAAAAATCCTGGTATAAGACCCGGAAAGTTCGTGCTTTTAGATATGTTTACATAATGTAAAATATATATATATATATATATTTCATATTTTTTATGAGTTAAAAATGATAACTTTGCAAAAGCGCACCCTTTTTACAGTAGGAAAAATGAGAAATAAATAATTTAATATCATGTAGACATATTACTATCATCGAAATTTCTTACTTTTCGGACAAAATCTCATTAGTTATGCAAATTACATTTTAAAAACAAATAAAAAATGCTTAGAAGTTTTGTTAAAGTTATTCGGGAAGAATTTTTTTTATTATCAATGTAATAAATGCTGAAAGTTGTTAATATGTCAGGAATAAATGGCTCGCTGATAATATCAAAGCGTGTTACTCACAAAATACAACTTGATTAAGCATTAACACTAGAACAGCTGGATTTTGGAATTAACTTAAGCCGCCATTGGGGTTTATTTTGACCCTTATACGAAATTCAAGTCCGATCAACGTAAATAACTTTCTTATTTAAAGATCGTGTTAAAATTACACTTTGTAAAAGTTTTTAAAGGTTTATTAACTTTTATAATTAATTAATTTTGTTTTCCCTCATTTTTATAGAGTTTAAAAAATTGAAGCATATATAAATAAAAATATACAATACAATTCATTTTAAATGCAATATTCTTTAGAAAAGGAATAGAGGATAAGGAAACAAAATTAAATGTACAAATAATACAAATTTGTGCTTCATATGCCGACGGAAATACAACAATATGCAGGTTTGACAGTGAGTGAAAGCAGCAAACTGGTTTTTGCAAACTCTCACACCTTGTAGAATTTTTTTTGTGTTCATTGCAGCAAAAGCTACATTTGTTTCATTTTAGGGTCGGTAATAGATTGATTTGGAAAGGAGAAAGGCATCTGTTGCGCATTAATTTGTAGTTCTTCCACGATCGCAAGAATAGATTCTCGACTTGCAATTCAGGGGGGGGTCGGAGAACTACTAGAAAATCTTACTAGAATTCAGTTCAGAATAGTCAAAGACGCTGTATAAACATTAGCAGGCTTGCTTCCCCAAGTTGTAAATCAATTTTCCTTGCCCAAACATAGTCATTTAAAAGTATTCGGATTTTACATTAGTTGCCAGCCAAAAGCTGATTTCGAATTTGGCCGGTTATTTGCCATGTATTGAATGAATCTATTTCTTCATTTATGCGGAAAAAATTGTCCATCAATGATTCCTTCTTGTTCATAATTATAGCAAAAGTAACATATTGTCTATCAAGTACCAGGTTTCAGAAACTAAAGCAAATTTAATCTTCCCGAGGTGCTCCGCTCAGCTACTTCGTACTTCAAATGTGAGACATCGCATACTTTCGCAGAAAAGACTAATTATTGTTTTTTTCAACGTAGATTGTCCTAATTCTTGTTCAACATATCTTCTGCATAAAGTTTTGAATGACTAGGGGCCCACAGGCTATAATAGGGCGAAAACAATAAAGTACCAGTTGCTGTTAACATCAAAATGCGGCAGGATTTGTTCCAATGTTATGAAGAGCAAAAGCCATTGTTGCAGTTGCAATTGGATGCAAGGATGGCAAATATTTATCGTTAGAAGGAAGATTTGATACATACATTGATACCTTCATACTTGCGTACGTTCATCTCCTTATTTGCAAGTAACAGAGAAAATCATATTGCTAAAATATTCCGCAGCATCATTGTTATTTCTTTCAAAAGATGACACATTTTATGAGTTCACGTTATCGACCGGGACATCTTCATCTTTGTTGCCTTTACACTGATATCTGAATCTAACTGCTCCTGGAGGGTAAAACACTCCTGTATATCCAATCTTCTGCTTACATTTTAGTTGCGATCTATAGTTTTGAGAACGCTGCTGTGAAAAGATGTGTCAAATTCTTTTTGTGACTAGAGCACCAGCAGGACTATTTTTCCTTACAAAATTCTGTAGCATTGCAATGCCGCTAGGATGCGTGTGCATTTCAGAAAAGAATTATGTAGTGCTAGTCTTCCTCATCACTGTACATGATCGAAACTGAGCTAAATTGAAGTTTATATCTTAATAGCCCTCACGACAGGAGCTGCATGTTTACTAACACACATAGAAACGTAAAGGAGATTTTGGAAAATCGAAAATATACTTTACTTCAAATACGGCTATTTTTCTTAAGAGGGCCATTTTGACCCCCATAAGATTATTAAAATAATTATTAATTTTAATAATTAAACTAGTAATATGAAAAAAATTTCAGGATACGCATTAAGCTCATACCAGAAAAAGTCAAAACAAATAAACAGCGGTGCTCGCTTGCATGCTCAAATACAACATGTGAAATTGGGAAAAGGGTCAAAATGACCCAAATAAATCTAGTGTTAAATTTTCTCAAACATTTTCGAAAAAAAAATATTGAACGTTTAATGCTGAAAAATTATTTCCCCTCGTGATTCTGAAAGTTTTGCTTTGTTTAAATGATTTATTAACGTCTCACTTTGAAACAACACGGCAGCTTTAAGTGAAGTCCAAGGTAATTTTTAAAACTACTGTCAATGACGAGAACGATACATAAGTGTGCACTCCACTCTTTCGAATTTCCGCTCCTCACCAATGTAATGCTTTTGAGTCTCAACAGATTTACACGGAGGTTCCTTCAGGACACAAATTCCAAACACGGCAGAAACAACAAAGATATTCATGACCTTGAACATTTGGCTATTGTGCCCGTTCAGAGATTTTTATATAATCTGTTATAAAAATCCCGTTGCTTGATAGTTTTTCCCAGTAAATTTATAGCAATAACTCAACTGCTTGATTACTTACTCCCAAATTGAAAGTGCCGGTTAAAAGAGAGGAAAGGAAAAATGACGAAATTCTCAAATGCTTTTATCTAATATTCATTTCCCCTGTTCTCTCTATAAAGTTTAATCATTTGCATTGAGCTTTTGTTACTTTTGCGAAGTATTTTCACAGGAGAAGTTAATTAAAATTTAATTATTCCAATGGAAATAAACAATGCATTCCTTCTGCAAATCAACTGTCGTCTATTGTGTTTAACTTAAACAATAAAATCGTAATATATTCGTAACTCGAGAATTATAATAAAAATAATTCTAAAGGACTTTACGAAGGTTCTTTAACAAATTTTGACCGTTCTGTCAAGAGACGAACATTAATTAAATGCCCTTACCCACTCAACGTAATGAGTTGCAATTAAAGCATGAAATTTTAACGAGCTTTGATGGAAAATTCAGCTGCACCATTTTGACTCAAAACTATCGTGGAAAAGCCTCAGGGCATAAAAGATCATAAAAGATCGATTGAGACAGAGAGAGAAAACGTTCTAATCAGGTGATTAACTTGCACAAATAGTTTGAATTTTCTTCCACGCTCCCCTTTCCATTTTACTTTGTTAGTTTTAGTACCGTTCTCTGGAATATTTTCATAACGGTGAAGAATGTTACACTTAGATCAAAGAATGCGCTTTCTAGAATTAAGAATGTTTCAATTTAGAGATAGTGTTTGGATTTGTTTATATGATATTTAAATGTTGAAACGAAAAAAAAAGGAATACTTGCTTTGGGATATATTCTAGTTACAAAGGGTTTTTAAAAATGTTTGATTCTTCTTCAGAGAGATGCGAGAGCCAGTTTTAATACACGTCTTCAGTAAACATAATAAATAAATGAATTTAATAAAAATGTAACATTAATTACATTTATTTGGAGAGTCAGTAAAAATGTTTATTTAGCTGTATTTTTTCTTTGAATATTTTGAATGGAATTCCAGATGAGAGAGCTGTAGAAAGTCAATACATGGAGCAGTTTATAAATGCAATGAATGTCTACGAAAATAAAGGGCTGCTATTACACAAACATTTTGGTTCAATATTTTTATTTCACTTAATTAAGTTGGCTATTCAAATTAAACACATTTTAATTTCAATTTTCTTTCATCAAAAATTCCTATAATTGAACAGGAAGTGTTTGAAATGGACAATTAAATACAATTTTTACTGAAGAGTCACTAAGATTTATCATTTCCTTTTTCGATTTGTATTTTTCAATAAACATATTTAGGATATATCCCATTTAAAAAAGACAACTGATTTCTCTGGCATTAATTTTAAGTTTAATAAATAATAGCATTCAATGTAGAAAAATATTTCAATTGGCAATAATACTGAAATTTTTGCAGTGAATATTTTAAAAAAATACAATCGTTGTTATATTTTTTTAAGAAATGCATTATCCTGATTAATGTAAGAATATAGATAGTTTAAAATTGTTTTTTGAAATAATGCTCTCAAAAAATTGTATTTCCTATATTCATAATAAAAAAATATTTTGAATAAAACGTAAATACAATTAAGAGACGTTTTTTGAAAGATAACACAAACGTAGTTGTGACGCAATATATTTTCACATTTGAAATTAGTTTTTATTTAATCATCTCAGGAAACATATAGATTGTAAAATTCATCTTATTAAACTTATTAAAATACTTAAAAAGCGATGTAAATAAGCTAAGATACATAACTATTTTAGAAAAGTACATTCTAATTGATACTCTCACTAATTATAAAAGAAATTTATAATTATCAAACTAAAACTTTATGCACATAAGTTTGCACCGGTTACCATTTACTGCACTTCTCAAACATTTTAACAGTTTCCAGTAGTGTATATCAATAGTGGGCTTAAAGCTATGTGTACTTGTAATTATTGCACAGATAAAAGAATCTTTTTAAAGACAACTTCGATAAACATATATCGATACGTTTAAAAACTTCAAAAAGTAGTTATTTATATAAACACTTTTATGAATTAATTTTTGGTGATACTTAAAATAAACTTTAGCTATTTTAATTTTAACTCCTAATAATTCAAGTTTTTCTCTCATTTTAAAATTGAGAGTCAAATCTTAATTTTTTAATATTTCTCACAGACATAACAAATATCAGTCTTTTTAGAATATAATCAAACCTATAGTTTATTCTCACATATTCAAGCAAAATGCAAGGATTTCCTAAGAATTTTTCGATTCATAGAAAACATTTATATAAATTAATGTAGTAAAATTCTTATTAACACACAAAATATATGTAATTAATAAAAACATTAATTTAATTAAAAATGAACTTTAAAAAGTTTTACGTATCCAAAAAATTTATTAATCAGAAAGAAACAAAAATTGAAATAAAATAAATTGTGATGTTTTACTGCTTTTATTCTCATTCGGTTTAAGTTATCCCACAAAAAATATTATTTATTAAGAGTGTATTTATATAAGTAAAACTTCACTCTTCTCAATCCTGGGGATAATTTTAATTTTATTCAGCTATGTATAAAAATGACTTTTTACATGAGTTTTATACAACATTAAATTACTAATTATATTCATAAAAAAATAATGTGAGGCATATAAAATAAAAAAATAAATTATTCTAAAATAAATACAATATTAATGAATATTAAACTAGTAAAAATAAGATAAAATGTTATACCATCATCATTAAATTTTTAGAATTATTTATACAAAGTGCATTTAAGCAAATAAAATACGTTGTAATGTTTTTAGAAATGGAGGAAATTTAATAACACTAGTGAATTTTAATTCTTTTGATAATCTTTGCTTAAAAGATCCAAATACAATAATATGTAATTACTTATTGTACCTTATCAAAACTTTTTATTAAAAGAAACGTACTTTTATCAAAAGAATGAATACAAGTAAGTTAAAATTGAGACATAAGCAGCGTATAATTATAGCTTCGATTAAATTGATGTGTGATAACAGTGACTAGGTAATTTATTATCAGTTTAAATACATATATAGGTTGTAATAATTATAAGTTTTTGATTATTTCTTAAAAAATGAAGTAGAACAATAATTTTACAATATATAACCTAAACAGTTTTTAAATTTAATATTTGAAAAAAATGTTTTTTTGAAAAACATTTTTAACTTTTTATTCTTTTAGGTAAATAAACAAAAAAAAATCTATCTTTCAATTATTTTATATGTGTGACGAAAAGAGAATTCAAATCTTTTTAAAATGTTCTCAATCAATGTAATCAAGGAAATTCATATTTATATTTTAAGAGAAAATTTTATGTAATCTAGCACTCTATAAATATCAATGTATTTCGAAATACAAACATTTTATTTTTCATTATTAAATATATGACAATTTAACACAGACTATACATTATTATAAACTATTTATTATTTCTTACATGCTATTTAATACTATTTTTGAAATTTAATACTTTTATGTAAGGGGCTCATCTTATACAGAAAAATAAATATAAACGTGCAAAATATAGTACTTCACAAACTACCACATATTTCAAAATCTAAATTGTGTATATCTGTTCACGTATGTAAAATTCGTCATTTTTTATACCTTAAAAATGTTTGCATATTAGTTTTTAATACTTTATATATTTTCGCAAACCATAAATATTATAAATTCTATAAAATGATGTATTTTTTGTATAAAGTATTTTTTAAAAATATTACATTAAATCTTATAAATTATGTTTAATTTTTATATATATTTAGCAAATAAATTTACTTTACTAATAAAAGTTATATAATAAGGATTAACTTTCAAAATAGTGCTGATTATAAAATAAAATAAACAGATATTCACAGCGTTGATCTTCGAAAACTTACGAAAATTTTACCATTTGTCTAAAACATTATTGTAATTCTTAAATTTCTCTAACAAAGAAAAGTAACAGTATGAACTCCAGTTTTTTAAAACTTTTTTTAAAGTTTGAGCTTTTAGAAAATTAAATTTAAATTATTGTTTTGATTTCAAATCTGCTTTTTCACGTTACACAAATAAATATTATGCTTCAAGAAAAATTCAAAAACAATAGAAATTCTAAAATTTATTTTAAAATTAATAGGTATCAAAGATAATAATTGATACTGCATAAGCAACTATTTATCACACTTTTTCCAAGACAAAACGAATTTATCTCAGAATTCTGTTTAGTAATATAAATAAAACTATTAGCTTACCTTGACCTCCCTCAGAGCTTGAAGAAGTCATCCAATGAACCATGAAAATGAAACAAAAAATATAAGTCTTTGCTAGAGTTGTAGAAGAACGCAGAGTGAAAAATTTCAGTGTTTTCATTGTCATTTCAATCATGGTTCTTTTCAGCAACAACTGAGCATAAACAGTGTACTCATATAACATGCAAACATTGAATGCACTCGAAATAATCTCAGTTTGTTACAAAACTGCTTCATTTTTTCAATCAACAGTTTATGAAAATCCTAGAGTTTTAATATTTGATTGGCAGAGCATAAATATGTAAGGTTTTTTAAGAAAGGAAATTTGAATTAAAAATGATGTGATGCATTTAATGATATACGTAAAAACTTCAGGTAAAACAATAAATACTAAATTTTCAAGCTGATTGTTACTAAACCGGGAATTATGTTCGTTCGATAAAAAATATGTTTGAAAATAAAAATGCTGTTTTTTTTTAAATTTGTTATTTTGAGAAGAAAAATGCTAAGTATATATATTCATCTCTTTTTAAATGCATTTTTAAATTAAACAACTTTCTTTACAAGAAACATGACATTAAAATCAGAACAAAATTTATTTATATGTAATATTGATTTATGAAACTTTGCATTGAAAATAAATGTTTGAATGTATGTACAATTATTAAATGAATAAATTATTTTCACAAAATACGGAAATATATCCTAAGTCATGGAATGAAAAAAGCGAATAACGTATTTTAACTCACAGAAAATTCTGAATTAATAGCGTTTTTTCCTTCACCCAAATACACGTTTGATGTATACAGAAATAAACACACAACAAGAGACTTTGAATAAATAATTAAAAATTAATTGTCAAAACATTTAACCACGTGCTTCTAAAAATTACGCGGTCACCTATAAACAACGTTCAATAATATTTTTTGAGCATCACATCATCTTTTGCGTACGTTCCTCGGACTCTCACTTTAATGTATGCAGGAAAGAAAACTTTTCGCGAGTTCACAAGTTTCCGCCGAAATTTCGGTGGCAAAAGAAACCCTTTGACAACACCACGACTAGTTTTTGTCTTTCCGCGAAAGATCGAAAATTGCTCCAGTTGATGAGACAATTCCGCATAGTCGACAAGTGACACACGCACACAGTCGCGACATTCTTTACGCTATTTGGCGCACCTTTCGTCTGGTTTCGGCTCCGCGGCGAAGCGGCATTTAAGGGACAGCGGCAAAGCACGAGGAATCAAAATCTCCGAAATACTCTTAGCTGACAATGATGCGCCTGCGCTTTCTATCTTCGTGACGTCACACGATTCGTGAATGGATTGTTCCGTCAAACTGGGCGGTTATCTTCGAAAATCAGAGGGGCAGCTTCGCAGATTCACTCTTTTCCTAATAAATAGTGCTTAAAGAATGGGGATGGAAGGAGAATTATTTCAATTAAATTTTTTACTCTTTGGTAGTAAATGTTGCTTTTTCATTAAATTTTGAAATTTATGTTTAAAAATAGGTCACTGGAGTTTTTCACAAATATAATGAATAGCAAATCCTGTACAACCATTGTCTTTTAAAACTCGACTTCTAATTTTTATTTTTAAAATGTTTAGTTTTTTAAAGAAATAAATTGCAACAACTGTAAAAAAATCTCTACAAGATTTTATTCAACTATCTATAATGTATATATTTAATAAATATAATTTTAATATAAATTTTTATGCTACTCTTTTCTAAGGTATCATTTTTTCGATGTCTACATTCTGCTTTTGTTCCGAAACACACATATTTCTTGCGGTATTATTTTTTATTCTTCCAAGTTTTAATCGTCACTTCAATGAATTCTTTAGCCACTATATTCCTAGTAGTCTTATATTAGAAGAATATATAATTTTTTCCCTATTAAGCTCACATTTTTATGCTGAAAATTAAAGTTGGAAAACTACTGGAAACTGTTTGAACATTTCTTCTACGTTCTAACAAACATATAAACCTACGAATTTAAGATTTTTTTTCGGTAGCTCCGATCAAAAAAGAAAACTATCTTTCTGTAAGTTTCTTTTTTTTTCAATCTCTATTGGTCTAGAGCTGCGGCCTTCAAACTCTTTCAACTCACGGCACCCCGAGAACTTGGAGGTGCTTTCGTGAAATCCCTAGAACTAGAAAATATTTCCATGGAACCCCATTCTATACACATACTTCGAAGAATGTACTTTTCAAAATAATATTTAAAGTATATCAACATGTTATAGAACTTTACGTAAAGGCAACTTTAAAAAAAATATTGCATTTATTATTAAAAAATTGTAATCTAATTTTTTTAAGATATAATTTACTCATTAATAATATTAATTTGGTTCAAGTGTCACCTATTCATGCATTATATTTTATAACTGGAATATGTGCTGGCTTTTTTTTCACACGACCTGTCGAAGTCTGGGTCTATTGAAATTAAATGCAATCGCATTACATTTTCTGAATTTTATTGGTTTTTACTTTATTTTTGTAGCCACTTACCTTGAGAAATATATTTCACTTAAACCCAATATTCTGCATGGTATTAAAATGTTTATAACTGTGTGAGAAATAACATGTATTTTGCATGAGAGAGAGTTTGCAACCTAAGATTTAGAAGCTGTTCCTGCTTAAATTTAGATTTTAACATTAATTATTTTGATATGCTTTGTTCCCTTTCCTTCGTTATGTGCTGTTTTCCATAAATGTAAAAAGATGAATCTTCCATTAGAAAACTATTTAGTTTCTCAAGTTGTGCTAACTAACGAGTATAAAATAATCTCGTGGAACTCAATATATTAAAGAATGGAATATTCACAATCTAGTAAGAAGTAATTATATCAAGATAAAACGTTTTAATATTCTTTTATTATTTTATAGTAAAAATTTAAAAAGTTCTACAAAATAAAGTTATAAATAAATAAAATTTGTAGTTTTAATGAATAGGAGGGATGGGCTTTAGATACTTGTAACTTATAAACTTCTTAGAGAAAGTGAAACCATTTTGCATACATATTTATTTCTTCTCAAATTTTTTTACTGTGACTCGTGGAACCCCTGGGTATGCCTTGTAGAACGCCAGGGTTGCGTGAAACACAGTTTAAAGACCACTGGTCTAGAGGACTTCTGATACAGCGAATGTCTGAATAGTACTTCCTTCCACTCACAAAAAGACACGATCCACTTCCGATATTATTAATTTTTATATTACAGAAAATATTCTAGAAGATTTTACAGAAAACATTTTAAAAGATAATATGGATCATGTATGTATATGGTTTAAAATAGAAATAAAAAATTGAAAATAAATAAATTATATTCATGCAGAAAATGACAATAAATTCAAAAATAACAGATGGATTCTGCAGGATTTCCGGAATTTAGAAGAGCCAATAGATAGCTTTTCATTCAGTATGATGAACTTTTTTAAAACTACTTAAATAATTTTATAGGCAGAAATACTTATTTGGAAGTATCGTGTGTGCGAGGGCTTAGTTATTGCTAACAAATAAAGTAGAGATCTGAATAAAATTTGATCTTTATGTATTGGATAGAGATTGCAATACCGATATACCTGGATACCGAATACCGATATTTTGAGCCATTTATACTGTTTTGAAATACCGGTATTCACAAGTTTAAATCCATTTTTTTTTGTATTTACTAGAAATTTTTAAAATTGTCTGCATTATAAGTTAAATGATTACTAACACGTTTAAAATGGCATACTTTTTTGTTTTTAAGTCACCTTAACGGGGGAAAATAGTTAGAATGTGAATATAAAATTGCATCGTACAATCAAGATAAGTGATAAATTCTGGGATTCATCCAAGGAGGCGGGCCAAAACTATTTTATTACAGCTCAGAACGATACTGCACACGTGGTTGATACGCAGTCTGATATTCGTATTTGTGAAAACAAGGTTGTTAGTTGTAAAGAAAGGGAGTGTAATATTTCGATATTTCTTAAATTGGTGAGCTTGTTATTCACATTGTATTTGCATATTTTACTTTAGGGCTCAAAATATTATTCGGATTTACAAATACTCGTAAATAATACCCGGTAATAATGAATAAGAATAACTGTAAAAGACATAAAAAATCAGTTGATAATACCTTGATTTGGTTTCATTATTTGTTGATGAAAAGAATATGGTGGCACAATGTAAAATATGTTCAAGTATTATTAATTATTAAAGTGAACGGAGAAGTACAATCGACTCTATACACATTGAAAACGAAACATGATACAAATTTGTTAAAGAGGAAATAATCTAATTACGATGAAGATGCAAATTTAAGACAGTTTCTAAGCCAAAGCCATCAAGGATTTTAATTATTTTCTTAAAAAAGAAGATAATTCGGATGAAATTATAAGTAAAATGACAGCATTAGATGGTTTGTTCGAATGTTTTGCACTTATATACTGAATTAAGAAAATCACTATCAGCCAGAGGTTTTAAAAATCTACCAACATCTATTAATACTATAAAAAGAACTGTTATTAACTACAGTAACGGTGTTTGCAATTCTTTGAAACACGAGCTAATACAATTAAAAGTAAATTGTGAAAATTTTGGTCTTTCATTTGATGCATGGACTAGTGTAAAAGAAATAGACTCTATTTAAATATAATTATTCATTCAGAAAAAAAATAGAATTTATTACTTACACATGTTTCGGGTACTATGCTCCCCAAAAAATATGTGGGTGTTATTTAAATCCCAGCGAATTCACGAAACATGGATTATCCCTAAAAGAAGATAGAGTACATAAGGATTGATGGCGCAACAGCTAAGAAAAACGTTGGAAAGTTTATTGGTGCAAATCAGCAATTGTGCTATGCTCATGGAATTCAATTAGGAGTAATAGATGAAATATTCTCCCAAAAATTAAAGAACAGTTGAATCCAAATACCGTGGATATAGAAACTTCGGATTCCGATCTTGAAGAGAGTGAGAGTGATACTGACAGTGACAATGTAATTGTTGAAGATATTGCTAATAAGGATGAAATATTAAATTATCAAAAAATGCTTCCCGTAATTCATAAAGTTTGAAAATTCTTTAAGATATTTAAATGTTCTCATACAAAAAGTACCTTATTACAAAAATATATATACTAACCGAAAATAAAACAGAACATATGTTAATATTAGATACTAAAACATGGTGGAAAAAGTTTATTCCTAATGATGGAGCGATATTTTAAACTGAAAAATTAAATCCCTAACGCAATGATCGAGAGTGAAATCGACATAATATCCTGAACTGTATCAGCTCTACTTCCAATAAAACGGTGTTGAGGCATTATATAGAGATTTTAATTTATTAACAGCTAAAGCAACAATAAATTTCATGTTGCAATCACTGAAAGAACAGCACACATCTCTATCTGAAGAATTATATAATGCATTGAAAAATCGCACTGAACATAGGCATACCGAAATAGAAAATGTCTTACGGTATTTACATAATTATAATGATTTTAAAAATGAAAATAAAAAAGAAGAAAAAAGAAATAATCAATCCAAAATTCATCTAGTTTTTATCTAGTTTATAGTAAATTTTCTTATTTTTTTTTATCCACAAACCAATCCACATTCAGAAGAATTCTGTTTGTCAAGATTCGGTTTCAGAAGAATTCGGTCATCATATCGAAGATGATGATGACACTAATGACGATAGTGAAAAGGAATTGTCTCTGGAACAAAAAATTGAATTAGCGATAACTAAAAAAATTTCAACTGACCAAAATACAATACAGAAATCAGCTATATCCAAACCCATCCGACGAAAAATAGATTCATTTGAAGATGAAGGGTTTAGAGGTAAATTCTTGGAAAAAGTATATCGCGCGTCGCTAACATTACTACCAACTAGCGTAGATAGTGAAAGAGAGTTTTCGACAACTGGTAATTTTTGCACAAAATTAAGTTCCAGGCCTAATGACAGTACAATTGATGCCTTATGTTTTTTAAGATCACACTTCAAAAATGTGTAATAGTGCCACATAAAGAGTAGAAATATTTACACTTTTTTGTTTTATTTAAATAAATAAGATGCTCCGCTACTTTTTTTCTGATTTTTTATATACTGTTATAATTTATAAATTACAAATTATTTTTTGTGATATTTACACTCTAATAAAACTGGCTGATAAAACAAAGAAACACTTGTGTTTTCTTTCTTTTTCTAAAATTTCTAATACCGGTTTCAAAATCGGTATCCAGGTATTAAGATCTAAAATATACAGAATACGGGATTGAACTTTTGTTCTAATATTGTAATCACCTAATACCGAATATTGTTAATAATAGTTGTTAATGTTTATTTGTTTGTTTTCGGAAGGCCGTAGATTGAAGGAAAATGCCGTTTGGAGAAGATACGAGCTCGTTTTTTACATGATTAAAATCTCTTCGTTTAAAGAGTTACAATGTAATATACGATATATGGTCATTGCAGATTACCTTGTTAATGTAGAAAATTAATATGCTCTTTAGTAATAATTCAAATTTTGGGTACCAGTGGTGATTTTACATATACTTATGTCTCACCCCACTATTCGTCATATATGAAACGACAATTCTAGTAATAATGGGTAAAAGCTAAAAAACCCATTTTTTGTGGATTTTTCAGAAACTATTGAGCCATTTTTAACGAAACTTGGTATAAAAAACATAGAAGAGATGGTTATCCTACTGATTTAATCAAATTTAATTTCTCTGTTATATTTCACGCCAATTAAGAAACGTAATAAGAAAGGTACTCCAAACTTTAATTTGCGTGGTTTTAGTCGTGTGCTTGTAATCCAAGTCACACGATTATTTATTTAAAAATTTATAAACAGGGGATCTAAATCACTTATTTATTCTGAAAATAATGTTGTCAAAAAAATGTTTATTCCTCTTGTAGCCTCAACTGTAGCTCCGGAATCGTTGTTAATGACTAATGACGAGTAACCAACAGTCTTCTAAGAGCAGGGAGGACAGCTACATGATCCCTGCTCTTAGCAAACCTGGAATGCCAGGAAATTTTCCTTTCTCCCTCGCTTTTTTTTCAAACCCTTTCGCGTCTAACGGGACACATACGTTTCAAGAAATTTTTTAAAAAAAACTCTTTTGGGACAGAAACGCTTTTCTGTCTAAATGGTGACTTTCCAACCAGCACTGCCAATATTTCTGAAGGTATTTTCACTCACAGAACATAGATGCCACTACCATGCATAATGCAATTCCCGCGTTTTTTGAAGTGTTCTAGCAGCTCATCCCATATTGTACGAACGTAAATAGTATAGGTTTGGAAAATACCGCCTATATGTTCGATTAAACTTTGATTGATCCATAAATCTAAGGCCAGATAAGTTACACGCGAAGCGGAATACCTTTAATAAACTGGTAAGTGGCGAAGTTTTACTTCCGTTTTTATTATCAGGACATATGTGTCCCTCTCGTCTTGGATAGTGGGAGCACTTTGTCCCAACAGTCCTATGTGATCAGGATACTAAGTAATTTCCACGAAACTAAATAGGCGAAAGTAAATCGCAACATGAAAGATGGAAGCAAAGAATAATTTGAGTGCCCGGTGGCAATCGAATTCTACAACAAAATCATGGGAGGTGTAGACCTTGCAGACCAAATGGCAAATGTCTATGGATCAAAAATCTTACAAGTGGTGGAAAAAAGTATCTTTTAGCCTATTGATGAGCGCAGTGGTCAACTCATGGATTGCGTACTGCGAACTCAAACATCGAAAACCCCACTTCTTGATTTCATTGTACCTCTTGCAGAAGCCTTGATGGCGTCCGGAAAGCTCAAAGCACAATATCGACGCCGTAGAGGAACTGGACGCCCATCCAAAACATCAGGAAGCTTACTCAATGTTTGGGACCATCTGCCAGTAACAACAAAAACACGACAGTGGGGCATAAATGTCCACAACAAAAGAAGGAATCGCGTACTAAAATAATGTGCACGATGTGTAATGCCCCATTGTGCACTGATTGTCTCAAACCATACCATTCATAATTAAACTTTTATAATTAGAAAATCATTGGGTGTTTTTACAAAATTACTCATTGAAGACTACTGGGATACATATATCCCAGCAATCAGGATTGATGGGACATATTTGTCCCGGTCCTAAATCTGTGTTTAAAATTTTCTTAAAAATATAACATCTTAGTTTTGGCATTCTAGTGTGTCCTATTCATAGTTTATGCTACCAAAATTGTTCTGTTGTAAGAAAAAAAAACTCGTCGCGAAAGGGTTAAAGTGCTCGAAATTTATTGTTACACTTTGAAATTCTTTGCCAGCTCTAGTAGCAAATGCTGACAAAGAACAATAATAGATGGTGTTACATAACAAACAGACAGTGACACACTTGGCTTACCTGATGAATGTCTATTTATCTGTGAATACAAGCTTATATAAATAATTAAAGCTTTTGTTGTAAAGTATAAAGCAATTTAATACTCAGATATTCCAAATGATACCAATCAAAAATCAAAAAGTTCAGATTGCTTAAGACACACAAGTCGGTTGATTTTCATGATGCAGAAATTCGATAGCGGTTATGTCGTATGTCCATTATACGGCAAATAAAGGATTCCTTTGAGTGCCTGATTGGCTAAGGTGCTCTCGGCAAAATCTTAATAATAAGTACGATTTCACATCGCAAGAGCTCAGGTGAAGAAATCTGGGGAGGAAACTGAACGTCAAAATTACCTGCGGCGATGGGTATCCGCCCATATGGTGCCGCACTAAAAAGAGATCCCAGGGGATGTACTAGGTCTGCAAAGGTAAAACACCAATCCGCAGCCTCATTAGAAATAGAAAAAAAAAACTAAAAAAACATTGTTACAAGCTTTCTAAGCACTCGCATTATGGCATTGTTAAACATGAAAATAAAAACTTTTAAGTCGGATGCCATCCATCAAGTGAAACTCACTATTAAGAAATAGACGAAAAAATATTGAGAAAAGAAATAAAATAATTTTCTCAACAATTAACAGTAAGTGAGAAGGAAATGAATTTCTGATTGAAATTTTTAAAATAAATAACTATATTGCAAAAGCTAGCTTTGAAATTTTTCAAATGTTAGCCACATGGTCGACAGCATATTTAGGTGAAAAGGTTGTAAAAAACAGTTATGTTAAAAACTTTTCTGAACTTGTTTCAAGATTTCAAAATAGAGAAGAAATTATTTAAATAATCCAAGAATTGTAAAAGCGAAAAAAAAAACTTTTAAAGATATTATTTTTAAAACGAGTGCCAAAATTTATAAATTTTACAGCTACATTAATAGCTGTATCCCAATTTATCTCGATGAAAAAACTAGTTTGAAGTTATCTGACACAGACTGGGCATTATTTCGTGGTTTCAGAACGAACATGAAGCTCGTGAGGAACTTGAAACCTTAAAAAATATACCAGAAATAATAAGAGGGTATTTATATTTGTGAAGTTGTAGTCAATGGATTTGATTATTTTAAAAAATTATTTCCTTACCTCCAACAGAGCTCCTAATGTGACTATACAAGAAATACATTTCATTAAGACGATATGGTACCCTAAAAATCATTAAACTGTCGAAAAACTTTTATTGTCTTATTTGGTACCCCGAATCTCTATAAATATACCTGCAAAATTTCAAAGCTTTACCTGCATTTTTCATTAAGTAATGGAGCAATGTTTAATGCTAAACAGCAACTACCACGCCTACATTTCAGATTATCTGCTAGAAAAGAGCCTGATAGAAAATGAATTAATTATTTTTCTAATGCACATCAATGAGATTGACATTATATATGCAGTAATAAATCATTTTAAGAAATAATTGTGCAATTCATGCAAAAATTCTAGTTTGTGAATTATTTACTGAAGATCAAATGGATTAGGTCGAGATTTAAAAGTTGTGCGTGCTTTTTATGATATTATTATGAATGAAATTAAAACTTCAAAACGAATTCTCCCAAAGCACAAATACTAAATCTCATTTTGATAACTCAGATAATTAAAAATCTAACTTGAAAGAATAGAAAAACTCTCCCATTTTTATATATTTGTTTTTGGTGATATATTTATATCCCATGTGTGCGAGGTTCAATACTTTTATTATTAAAATATTTTAATATATTAATTTAAGCAAATGCACATATACAGTTCTTAGATTTTGATGTATTTTACCTATAAATTGTTATTTGATTTTGCTTTTATTCGTGTACAATATTTAACATGCGACGGCTTTTAAAATCATGGAAATAAAAAATAAAGGAATAAACATCTTTTGTACATGTTGTGCATTAGCTCTGAGAATAGAATTAGCTCTGAAGTATGTGTATTTATTTTTTTTTAATTATTATTAAGATAAAGTTTTATGAAATATTGATCTTTCATTCGTTTTTTTCTATATATTCATTATGGCAGTATACCGTTTAATTGTTCTATATTGGTGCAATTTTTTATGGTAAGTAGTTTTAAATAAGCTAATTAACATTGCATAAAAGTTTCAAACTATTCGATGAATATTATATCATGCTATTCATGGAATGAAAACTTCAAACTCATGTTCCTCCATGTTGAATTTTTGTACATATACTGTTACTCAAAACCCTAAGGCTTTTTTGATAAATGAAGTATGGGTTTGAAATTTTTTATACATGTTCTGAAATGTTTGTTTTGTAAAACTGTGCATGAAATTAGCTCTAACATGTTTAGTACTTTTTCTTAAAAATTTCAAAATCAAAATTAATGTTTTTTTGAGAATTTTTGGGAGTTTAACAACAAAAAAATTAATAAAAAATTAAAGAGCTGCAGCAGAAAAAAAAATTATGCACAGTTTTATGTAGTATATTATCAGGTACTTGGAAAAAAAATTTTGAAAGAAAAGAGACATATTTAAAAAGGCCTTAGAGATTTAAATAATGCTTAAAAAAGCTAAAAAAATTAAATTTTACAAACATTTTGCAACAAATTAAAAAACATTTTGTATGGAATTATTATTAAATATTAACCTGTATGAAATAAAATTAAAACCAAGTATCAAATATTAAAAATAAAAAAAAATTGTGAAGATGGTACCATATCGCTTTAAATTATTTCAAAATGAAATTGGTCATCCAATCACGTGAGTCACCTTTGAATTATTCACCAGCAAATGCTATATACATAAAATTTAGAACTATCCATTTAAAAGAAATACTAAGAAAAGTTAATAAAAAAAACTTTTAAACTTTACTGTATAATAAAGTTAATTTACAAATAATTTTTAAATGAAGTTGATTGCAAATATATTCTTTTAAAGTATAATAACGCATATTGGCTAAATCTTTAGTAAGATTCCTTGTTTTAAATTAATGAAACAAGGAAGGTTTTAAAGAACTGTATAATATACAATTGTAGAAAAATTAATGTTTTTCATGGACATAAAATTACATTTAAATGTTTTTATTAACAAATTCTATACCAAGGAAAAACTAGTGAAGTTCTTTTTGGACTGATAAAGAGGGTTAAAATTTAAATCAAAATTTTTGGTAGAAGTATTAAATCTAAAAATCAGTGTTTTTCCAAAAGTTAAAACGTTTTTATATGAAGCTTTTAAAAATAATTAATTAATTGTAATTTCAACTACTATCTCTCTGTTCTTTTAGGAAAGTTTTCAAACTGATTTAAAAAATTCAAAGGAATTTAAAAGCTGTTTCAAATTTAAATTATCCAGATCTATTCCACAAATGTGATTTCCAAAACAACTTAATTTTTTGGATGGAATTAGAAAATTTAGAAATGAAGACAATAGATGGACTAAGTAATCCGGTTTAGACATAAACAATTTGTAGATAGACATATATATATATATATATATATATATATATATATATATATATATTTATATATATATATATATATATATATATATATATATATAAATATCAAATTTAAAATTTGCAAAAATCTGAATCCCCATATTGTACTAGTACCCCTCAGTACTAGAAAAATACAATAATATAACGTATAGAGGCATATGCTTCTGTTAGAAAACTAGCAATCGCATTGATTTATTTTGTGTAAGCATGAAGTCATTTATTGTCCAAATGATGATTCAATGACATGTTCAATCGCCAAAATATCAACCTGATACAAAAATCTTACAAGTAACATGAAACAAAAGAACTTATAAAAGAACTCTAATAATAGCTTAATTTAATTATAAGTATTATTAAAATATAACTATTTTTATATGATATTCTAATGAATACTGTATTCTATCTCTCTGTTTTGTTTTTTTATTAATTACGAATAAAATTTTTTGAAGAACTAAGTAAAAAGTATAAGGTGCTGGTTCTCTAAAACTATTGCATTTTAATTTAATTTCAGCGCTTTTATTAAATCATATTTGCTCTCCTGTTCTAAAGAAAAAGCTGTAATTTTAAAGATAAAAGCATCATGAAATAAATTTCATTTTTAGGGTGAGTAGATGTATTATGTGTTCATTAGTACTGTATGTTTTTTTTTCATGTCCTTCTATTTATATTACCAAATTTGTTTCCGCTATTAGTTTAATTTTTTAGAAGTAATTGTTTTGAAAACCAATCGGAATTTGTTGAAAAATATACATGTGTCAAATATTGTTTAGAAAGGTAATTAACTATACCACAATAATTCATATCAATTTAAACATAGTCCGAGTAACAATAAATATGATCACAATTAAAAATTCTATGTTACATTTTATATTAAATATATGCATATAATTACATTTACTGCTAATTTTGTTTTATATATTTTTGAATTATTTGAGTCATTCAAGCATAAACTTAATTATATATAGATATACGTATTTAAAATCATAGTTTTGTCTATTTATTGCTGAATTATAGCTAGGAAGTAAAATTAAACAAGCTAAAATTAACTTATTCCGACTTCTAAAAATATTTCGTTTAATTAAATGCAATATTTCATATACTCACATAATCAAAACAGAGTGTGATGCGACCACATGTTTTCAACTACAGCATCTCTGATTCCCTTGTTTCGATACTTGAATTTATCTAATAAAAAAAATTCTACACTATTTTCTTTATGTAATTTACAATATGGAAAGCTTAATAAAAGCATTAATCTGTCATCTATTTTTCATTTAACAGCCATTAAATACTTTAAAGAAATTTTATTTCTTTGAATTAAAAAAACCATTCTAAAATAAAAATTTCCAAAATGAAATTATTTTTAACGATTCAGTTTATTGAAAAGTGAAAGCATGCTTCGTACTACCAGAAGAAATTATAAATATTTGGAATAATTTATGTGACTTAAACATATAAATTTGACACACATACAAAGCTAGAACACTTTGCTTTAAAAATCCGAAAGCTTTTTTCTCTTCATTTTAAAATAAAAAAGCAATTAATACGCATTATTAAGAAATAGATTTTAATTTAAAAAATTCAAATAAAAAAATAAGATTCTAGCTTGCAAAAAAAAAAAAAAAAAAAAAAAAAAAATTGTTCATTTTCCGAATGATAAAATTAACTTAGCTTTTTCAAAATTATAGTTAAGAATAGTTAAGGGAAATTTTTAATAAAATATGAAATAAAATTAGTTAGGAGGCTGTATTGTATTTTGTGTATTTTCAAATATAAAGCTCTATTCTAACAGAAATAAAATAGTGTATTGTAAAAATCTTTTTACTAACTCAGATAACGATCCTTTGTAATGATTTAGTTCTTTTAGAAACTTCCTTTATAATGCAAAAAAGAACTTAAAATTCCGATAGAAACACACAAAACACTTGAAAAAAGACATAGAACTCCAAATGGGTTTTTAATTATTCCCACTTTTTACGAATCGTTTCATCGCATTCCTTTGTAATGGTCTTTAACCAAATTAACGACTAGACAGCCAATTAAAGCTAATGACCGCAGCATAAGTAAATAAATTTCCTGCCGCATTTTATTATCGTTAAATATCATTACTGTAGCCACAAAGCAAAGCCCAACCCTCCATTCTTATTTGGTACTGTAAAAGAAGAATATATGAGGCTTAATTCCATCAGACGTTTTGTGGACCACGCTTTCAAAATTAAACAACCAAGCCACGCATCAGAAAGCGAAGGATTACTTCCTTTTTTTAATAAGTTTTTGAAAATCAGCTTAATAACCGGCTATTTTGAAAATGCAATGAATTCTTCCCTTGGAAAGAAAAATTTTCTTCAAGTTGCTTCTTAAAAGTTGTTTGAGAATCTTATTTTACCATAATCGTTAAGAAAGGGAATAAATTAATGCAAATAAAGAGGTAAAAAGTTTTTTTTGTGCCTAATTTGCATATTCATGATTGTTTCATTATTCTTCAGAAATGTTTTCTGTAAGTAAGAGGGAATCACATAATCCTGCGCCTTAAAATTTTTTTTTTTATCTCTAAATGTGTTTTAAATGACTTTTATTTTTTCCCCTTCATGTTCTTAAAAGTTCGAATTATTATGAGGCCGAAAATCATTCAAACTTAAACAATTTTAAAAAATGATACCAAAAGTATTTCGCAAATTTAATAATAATATTAAAATTTTAAAATTGTAAACTCATGCACACAATTAGGTTATATATATATTAAATAATAATATCTAAATTTATCAAAATGTTTTATTGTTTCATTCATTTTGAAACTTAAGATTTCTTGTTTTTGATTGAATGTCCATTTCCAAATGATTTCCTTAAAAATATTTTGATTTCTTACACAGACTAAATTAAAAGGCACACAGTGGATAAATTCCAATTTTATATTTCTATTTAATGATTTATTTCGATTCCATTTCAATGGGATTTTAAAACAAATATGAGTCATCTCTATGAAAAATTCTATCGATAAAATAACAATCTTGAGAATCTAAAAAAGATTTAATTTGTAACAAACAATAGAAGAGAATAATTTCACAAAAAGTAAGTTACAACAATCTAAATTAATTCCTTTTTAGCAGCTCTCTTTCGAACTGAAATTTTAGTTTCATAATGTTCGAAAGGTCAACAATTTTATCAGCAGTTTAAGTTTTATAAAAGATAATTAATTATTCAAACAATTTAAAATTTGTCATTCTAACAATTCTTTATGAAAATTTACTACTTTCTTATTGTCATAAATGGATTTAATAATTTTTATGCTTATCTTTTCTTATAAGATCATCGGATATCATCAGCTGATTTAAAATTTATTTTTAAAATTGTTGACTCATCATTTTGATAAAGAATCCTATTTTAAAAAATGAATCACATTACATCTAGATTTCAAACTTTTTCAGCAATAGATTGGATTGTTTAATATATTGATTTTGCGTATAGAGAAATTATTATTAAAAATATAATTTTTCTTACATTAAACATATCTAATAAGCACATAAAAATAAATCAGAAATATTTCGATCATATCATAATTAAAACAAAACCACAATTTTATTCATTTCAATTTACCAGTGTAATGTATAACGATTTCATGATCACTGAACATATTTAAGATAAATTTATGAAATATTTTACGCTACACGATTTATACTGGATATATATTTTAAAGCTCTTTTAAGAAATTCAGTAGCTTAACGTAGACCTCTACAACCCCCGTGTCGTTTAAGGCGCAGGGGGAGGATTCTAGGGTCCCAAAGCCTGACTGACGCCTAGTACGAATTTATCCAATTTATAGACTATTAAATGCAAAACTTGACTTACAGGGGAGGGGGTCTAATATTTTCCATTTCTCCTGAAGAAATACCATAGTCCTTTAAACATTTTAAAGGACTCATTTTACGTTGAATTATTTACGCAAATTTCATATCAACTATACTAGCAATCAATATAATCATTGAGTTGATCAGATTTAAGAAATAATATGATCAATTCAAAAAATGTGGTACCAAATAAAATTTATTTTGTGATAAAAGTATGAAAATTGTATTGTATTTTAATAAATGCTTGTGTTACAATTAGTAGTATTACATTTTAGTAAATGCTTGTATAATGCTTGCATGTATGCTGGTATAACCGATTCAAATATTTTTTCTCTATGTCTATAAGTGAAAACTAGACATAATCTTTTTTTAGTATTTGTTTTTGCAGTAGTTTATCACATTCACAGTTTCACAGTTATTCTGCAGAATATTTATGCCTCATATAGCCATCGAATTGTGGTTGGATTATATTTATTTTAATTGGTAAAATATAATTATAAAAACCAATAAAAAGTACAATTCAATAAAACAAGTAATTCACCGAATTCCACTTCGATAAAATTCTTCTTATTATATTTTAGAGTAATGCAACAGAAATGAAGTGAACACAATTGCATAAAGCAACTACTTTCATTACTTTCCATATCAGCGATAAAATACATTACATTTTTAAGGAGCTCAAATACATATGGCTACCTAATTTTGAATGTTTGCTTTCATCATCTCCAATTCACATGAACATTCCTTTTTTATTTTATTTTTAAAACACTGATTTCATTCGTACAGTTAATGCCATATCGACTTTTAAAGTTTCAAAAACTGAGAGAAAATAAAAAATAAAAAGTTGGGCTTATTTTGCTCGAAACGCACTCCATTGAAATGTCCTCTTTGCAAACAAGGTCGCAAATCCAAAGGACGAATTCGTCTTCTTATTTTTTATAAAATTCTTTCTATTATTCTCCTGATCTTTTATTTCTCCTTTTGACTTATATATATATATATATATATATATATATATGCTGGGTATGTTTTATCTTTCCATTTCATGGAGAACACTAGTAGTAGATTCTCTTTTTTTATTTTTTTTATTTCTGCAAATAAATGTAAAGACTAAGATCTCCAAAATCGAATCGACTCTGTTCAGAAAATTGGTAAGGCCATTTAAGGTACATAAGTTAGTCGAAGCTTATGAGCTTTTCAATAAAGTCTGCTTTGATTTTCGTAAGCAACACGTGCATAAAATATATAGCTTAAGCGTATTAAGTGTCACTTCCTAATGTAAAGTGAATCTTATTCAAGGATATATTTTAGAAAATTGGCAATTTTTTTTTCCCTTCCAATTTTTACCTATTAGCAATAAACGTTTGATGTTACTCTGAGAATAATTGATTAGACAATCTAATTTAACTGATACGTTCAAAATATGTTATAGAGATATAAATTTTATTATACGATATATTTATTTACATGAAATTCGATATCTTTGCGTATTAATTCATTTGAAAACTTTTCTCATTAGAGTTTAATATCGACTCCTTATATTTGACTAAACTAAACCAAAATATTACTTCTCAAAGCATTTATTACTATGCTTTTTTACTTTTCAATTATTTTAAAGAGTGAATATAATACACAAAGAGAAATGCAGCCGTTAATATATTTGAGACATTTGTCTATTATATTTGTAGGTTTTGTGATATAACAAAAAATATAATCAAAATATGCTAAGTAGTTGAAGTAGTTTTAACGTTATTTTTGCATGTAAAAACTGTTTGCCCAAAACCTAAATGAGAAAAGATATTATTGCAATATATGTACTCAAAATTGTAAGTTGAACGTAGTTATATCACACATCATTATCAAATATACACTCTTTTGCAACAAAAAAAAAATAATAATTGAAGCACCATGAAGGAAGGGGTTGTTTTGAATGAAATAAAATGTGTATATAGCTTATGCACAGATAATAAGATGATAAAAATATCAAAGCCATAGGGCATATCCACGGCTCACGATTACAGTTTGAATGCTCAAATCAATAGTCGATGGAACTACTTCCTCTGGGGCGATACATGCTTGTACGATAGAAGTTCCTCATGTCATCCTGCAATACATGCTGCCAGAAATTCACCAGTTGATGTTCCAGATTTGCGATATTTTGTTGTGCCCGAATCTGGCACCCTACCATATCCCAGGCATGTTCAATTGGTGGAAGGTCTGGTGAACTGTCTAGTCGAGGAAGTGTATTAACGGCAGGAAGGCAATCAAGAGATAGGCTTGCGGTATGGGGACTAGCATTATTTTGTTGGAAATTGGCCCCCGGATGATCTGCAATGACGGATAATACAACCGTTCACAAGATGGTATCAACATATCGTTCAGCTGTTAAAGATGTATCGAGGATGACTAGAGATAGCCTGCTGTTATATGAGATAGCACCTCACTCCGTCCGTCAAACAAGGGGTAACGGCTATATGCCTTTGTAAAACAAAGGCTGATTGAGACCGTTGGCCCTTGCCTTTTCAGAAGCGGAGACAATGGTCATCTGCTTCAAGAGTAAAGTGAGATTCTTCGTTGAACACTATGCGATGCCAATCGATGGCAACCATGATGGTTGTCTGCAGCGCCGCTCTAGAAATTCCGCCGATGTTGTGGGGTCAAGGGCAGACGTCTTAAAGGCCACTGTGACCTCAGCCAAGGGGCGTGAAATGGTGTTAGGGGGGACGGTTACTGAAGAGGCTGTAGTATGTTGAATACTATTTGAGAGGTTCAAGTCTGTCGAACAATCATCCAATCTTGCCTCACATTTGTGCATCTGATATTTCGTGAGCGTTTCTTTTGTCGGTAAGTTCCTCACAACAACCATGGCTGTTAGTACCTTTCCACAGATGTGTCTGTTCGTTACAGGTGACGACCTATTGCTAGGTATGACTATAGAGCTTCGCACATTCCGACAAGGCTACCACTTTCGAAGTCTTTCAGTTGTCTATAAGGTCTTCGAAAATGTCGTGATGGCATCATTCGTTTTTTCTCCAAGGAATCAAAACAGTGAAAACGAAAAAAGTTAAATTGTCCGCTTCTATTACTAGTTTTATGCTTGGTAAGTTGCTCAGCAGAAATGTGAACTAAGACCGTAATTCATGCCTTGAAAATTTGATCACTTGCATATTCAATCAAGATGTCTTTGCCCACGAATTTTTATCACTATCTTAGAACTCCTTCTGGATGCTTCGATTTTTTGCCAAAAGAGTGTATATGTAAACCGCAAATCTATGAGATATACATTAAAATAGAATTGTCTTCTTGAATGTTTAAAGCTTTAAATTAATTTGTTTAAAAATTTTGCATTAAACTTTAGCAAATACAAATATATTCTTAGAGTTACTGCTATAATTTTAGAATTTAAATTAATTCACTTAGGTTTATAATTATTTTTGTTAAAAAATTTTATACTTCTTGCTTTGAAATTTTTCTTTAATATACAATTTGGCCAATATTATAGCTTTAAATCTGTAACTTGGATTTTTCGATTTTGAATCTCGCAATAACTTGTTTATTGTTTATTGATTTATTGTGATCTAAACATTTTTGAATGCATCCTTCGATGTTACTTTTTTCTTATAAGGGCTTTAGAACGATACATTATTATCAACATGGATCCATTTCAATTTTTTTTGTTAGTATTATAGACAAAAGGGGAAATATTGGCTAGCAATAAAGCTGATTAACCCCAGTTTTGTATAAATTAAAATCTGTCCTTAGTCAGCACTGTTTATAATATTAAAGCATCTCACTCTTTTTATGCTTCTATTATCTCAATTTTTTTATCTTTAGTAGAAATTATAAAAAGCACTTTATATATATATATATATATATATATATCATACGGGCCGGGCTATGTATTTTTGAATGCAATTTTTAGGTAAGTTACCTTTTTTTGTAATGGATTTAGGGATTCTATTCATTATTTGCAATATGATTTTGCTCATTATAATTAACTGAAAGGGGGATGATTGGCTGGTCCAAAATCATGTTAAACCCCACTTTTATATAAAATATTTTATATATAAGAGCTGTCTTAAGTCGACAATGTTTATAATACTGCAGCGTCCACATAAATGTATTTTTTAAATTCTCTTATTTTTATTATTTATAATATTTATTTTCTAAATTCTTATACCTGGTTTGTAATACAACTAGCTGTTACCCTCCTGCTTCTCTGGGTATTTCATGATGTTTTATAAATATATATACTGCTTATATATACATAAATTATTAATATCTAAGTCCTATCATTAAGAGTTCGATCGTATTGAAAAATATACTTATACCTGTAAGTGTCGTTTCTTGATAAAAAAAAAAGGGCAGGACTCATCTAATTTGTATTTTCTAAAAATCTCTAAAATTGAAGTTTAATATGATGTTTGCACTTTCGTAACACAATAATGAAGTGGATTCCCGCAAAACCAATTTTCGGTGGATCTCTACTCTAAAATAAACATGCAAACCAAATCTAACGGGAGGGGGGAAACGAAATTTTTACTATCAATAACCCCGTAATCCCGTTGAGAGGCGATTTCCAAAATAACCGTTCTTGGCGGATTTCAATCCAACAAAAGAAAAATGTGAACCAAATTTCATTATTATAGTCCTCGAAGTTCGAAAAAAGGAATTTTTGTCAGTACACCCCAGTAACCCCCTGCTCCCCCCAGGAGTTGATTTCCGTAAAATACATTTTTAGTTAATCCCTATTCAACCAAAGAAACATGCTTAACAAATTTCAAGTATGTGAGTCTAACAAATCACAAACCGGAATTTTTTTCTATAACTCATCTTGATCCATCGCAACCCTCCTTGAGGGTCGATTTTCGTTTTACTCTTTGTTAGAAGAACTTTATTCCATGAAAGGAGCATGCCTACCAATTTTCAAGGAGGTAGACCTAATAGTTTAAAAATGGAAATATTTATCAATTACGGCCCTTAATCTCCCGAAATGAAACTTGATGGTTGATATTCGCGAAACCCATTTTGTAGCGATTCTCCACTCTACGAAAGGAATCTGTATACTAAACTTCAAGACTGTACTTCTAATAGTTTAAAAATGGGGATAAATATCTATAACGCCACTTGAGCCCCCGTAATGCAACTTGGGGGTCTGTTTTCACAAAACTCATTTTGCAGGGGAACTGTACTCTATGAAAGGAATTTGCTTATCAAATTTGAAGACTGTGCATCTAATAAATTAAAAATGGAAAACATTATCTATAACGCCCCTTGAGCCCCCGCAATGCCACCTAGGGGGCAATTTTCACAAAACACATTACATAGGGGATCTTCGATCCATGAAAGGATTCTGATTATCATATTTCAAGACTGTACGTCCAGTAGTTTAAAAATGGAAATAATTATCTATAACACGCCCCTTAAGCCCTGCAACGCCACTTGGGGGACGATTTTCCCAAAACGCATTTTGTAGCGTATCTCTATCCTATGAGAGGAATCTGCTTACCAAATTTCAAGACTGTGCGTCTAATAGTTAAAAAATCGGAATAATTATTTATGTCTCCCCTTAACCCCTTGGGTCAATTCCCCCCCCCCCCAAATTTTTTTAACGGATATTTACTTCATGAAAGAAACATGCCTACCTATTTCAAGCAGGTAAGTCAAGTAGTTTAAAAACGAAAATATTTATCTATTACGCCTCTTAATTCCCCGCAACGCCACTTGGTGACTATTTTTCCAAACCCATTTTGTAGCTGATCTCTACTTTATGAAAGGAATCTGCTTACCCAATTTCAAGATTGTACGTCGAGTAGTTTAAAAATGGAACCAATTATTTATAACGCTCCTTGCGGTTCGAATTTCGCAACAAAAAAAAATACGTTCTTAGCGGATATCTACTATATGAAAGGAACATGCCTACCAAATTTCAAGCCTGTAGGTTGAATAGTTCTGGAGATATCGTGATTAGTCAGTGAGTGAGTGAGTCGCTTTTCTCATTTATATATATAGATTTCTGCTTTTGTATGCTTCAGTTATAGTGACTATTGATGATTCATCTCTCTTTGTAGAGAATATATTACCTATATATATTCAAATATATATGCATGTACATATATGTAACTGAATATAAAGCAACGTTGTGTATAACATAACTTTATTTATTTTATCTTTTTTTTATTTGAATCGATAGGCTGAGTTTCCCTTTGTATATTCACATAAATTTCTGCCCACCTTTTAGATATGATTCAAAATCTTTTATTTTTCAGATCTAAAATTATATATTTTAATTTAAAAGCAATGCTACCTTAAATCTTATATATTGACTGTTTTACTAAAACAAACCTTCACCAATGATTCACTTGAAGATACCATGAACCTCATTAAAAATTCCATTTATAATACTTTCTATTCGATCATCTGATTTGAAAGAAATGGTTTTTTGTTCTTACTATGCAATATCCCGAAGCTCATCAGAAAAATACTACATCGTTTTTGTTGTTCTCATGTAGCATTCCATTTTTATTAAACTGAATGCCCCCCTTGTCTCAGAAAACTACCATTTTCTGACAACGTCATATCTCCCAAAGCAACAAACACAAACGACAAATACACATCCCCGCCCAAAACGTGTAGCTCCTGAAATCAGTATTTCCGTTTCCTTCCAGTTCCGCATTTTAGGAGTTTTCTCTCCCCCCTCCTTCCTTTATTTATTTGTTTGTTTACTTTTTTTCATACTTTCTGCCATCTGTTTCATTCTTTTCAGGGTAAAGAATAGGAGGACAATGGTGATAAAACGAATTTTGAGGGCCTCGACAAAACTAGAACGGAACGAAAAATGGAAAGAAAGGCGAGATATGTTTCTTACGATTTCATCGGTGACCGATATTGAATAGCAGGAAGGGAGGTATGAAGTGTGATTTCACAAGAAGAAGGGAATATATGTTTCCCTTTGAGATGATACACGGGGAGGCTGTGTATAGATTTCTGTCGACAGCAATATCGGAGATTATGTGACTGTTCAATTCGATCGCTTTTCGTTTTTTAAAATATCCAATTTTAGTAAGTTGGATTTGGAAAGGAAATGCAGAAGGTGATTTGTGTATGCGTGTGTGTGTGTGTGAAAGTCAGGTACAATGAGTCTTTTCCCCCTATTGAATTGGCCTCTTTCGGAGTTCATGTTTCAAACTGAGAGTTTAGAGAGCAGTAGGGAGAAGAAGAGCAATGAATGTATTTCGATATAGGGAAAAATAAATTTCTTTTTATTAAAGAAGATTATTTAATTTATTTTTAACACAAAATTAGCTTTATACTTAAATTAGAAATATCAAACAAAAAATGATAAACATCCCAGTCATGTTAAAATTTTTAATCTTGCTTGTTGTTCTGAATCTGTAGTGAATACGTGATCCTGTGCAACAATTTAATGCACAAAATTTAAAGCATTTTAATTACTACATAGCTAATGAAAAGACATTTAAAAAAATTGAAAAATATAAATTGCAATCTAACCTTTAATAATATCAATAATTATTCATGTAAAAAAAAGAAAAAACTTTTGAAACAGGAAATGTTAAAGACGAAAAAATATTTTACCGCTAAAATATCATAGAAACAGGAATAATATTTTTAGCGCGTTTTTCACGTAGTGTAAAAAAAGCGCTATTAGGACGCAAATTTCGTCTTCGTCCTCATTTTCGTCTTCGTCCTCGTCTTCGTCTTCGTTCCATATTTTGTCGTACCTTTTTCTCAGCCAATAATTAGCCGATTGACCTCGGGTTTTCAGCATTTGGTCGCATTTGTACCCTAGATGAGCCAAATCATATTTAAATTTAATTACTTAAAAAAAAATTTTTTGAAAATTAAAATTTTTTTTTAAAGTATAGTACTACTTTGTGTTAGTAAAAAGTTCATTAGTTGCATTATTGTAAAATGCAACATGTGAAAAACGCGCTAAAATTACTTGACCATGCCAATGATTGATATCTTGTTTTCACATAAAGTATAAAAATGTAAAAAAAAATTCTGTAAGATACATAGATATTTCTATATATAAATAGAAATATAAGAAAAGTTATTATGTGGATAATTTATAGATAATTAAACACTTGAGAAAAGTTTATAATATTTGGAGAATTTACGTACAATAATTTTACATTTGATTTGCATCGAAATGGAGATATTATTCATTAAAAGTTCTAAGCAATTTATATTTAAATATATTCAATAAAAACATTTTTCAAGCTAAACTTTCGTAAAATATAATTATGTATGCTAGGTTGCACTGAAAGAAATATATATTGATTGCATTTTCTTCTTTATTTAGTTTGAACACAATTGCGTTTCCCATTGTCAAAAGAATATGCTGAATAAAGGATATTTTATATTTACTGAAAGAGTATTTCGTCATTTATTCCATTTCTTCCTTAGGTTAATATAATCGTTTTGTTTTTGAAATAGAAATACGTTATTTATGTAAAAATATTGTGAGAAAAAATTTTACGGAGAATGATTGTATGTGAAAAAAAAGCTGCAGGTTATTCTGGTTAATAATGTATTTAAATAACATTATTCAAGATATTTTGATAATTTGTTGATAACATGAGAAATATGTTGCGTTCAATAATATTTAATTATTATGGGATAATTATTTATTTAAATACAGTACTCGTTTCTATTAGTTAATAAATAAAATCACATTATAGTTCTTACAACTTACAGGATATAATTATGTTGTTGCCTTCTTCTTTATTTCAAACATTATTCGTATAAAATACGGCATTTATTGAAAACTTAATTTAATTTGTTACTAAAAAAATAGAGTTTCACTTATTTTATTCTTGAGTGAATGCATGAGTACTACTTTAGATTCTATTATGAAAAGATAAATTTAGTTTCAGGATCAAAATGACAGTCAGATCTGACTTTTGTGTAATTTTTTAAATGTATTGTTCAGGTATAACTAAATTTTTGAACTGTGAGTAATTTGTTGGTTTTAAAGTTCTATATTTTTATGATTATAATATTTCCCTAATTAAAAGAATATAAATATTTTCAACAGTTAAGAAGCTAATACTTTATTTCAGAATACTTTTTATTTATTTATTCTGCTATTTATTATGTATTATATGTTTTATTTTTATTTTATTTGTTGTTGCTTCGGATAGTAAACGTGTTTAAACTGATATATATTAGCATTCAGTCGGTTTTATTGTTCTTGACACTAGTCGTTCCAATAATTAAATGAAATTAATCATTTTCTAAATTTCAAACATAAACTTATTATGATAAGCATTTCTAAAGAAGACTCAATTCTATATAAATTTTAAACAACACTTTATTCATTAAGAAAAATATTGTGGAGCAAAATGTTATTGCATAATGTTTAATAAAGTTGTAAGATATTTAAAAAAATATCAAAAAAGTTATTTTATACAAGAATGTGTTTAGAGTATTTATAAAAATAAAAAAAAATCTTCAATAAACTGCCACTCGAATATTTGAGTAAAATGCTGATTTGAATCTACATTTTAGGAAAATTGTAGTATGCTGGGTTAATGTAATGGCTAAAACAGAAACTTCTAAAAAACAAATTTTTTACATTACTAAAATATTTACTTAATGGGTTAGGTGATCTGTGTATTCGCTATCCTGTCGTTTAACACATAACGGTTTTTTTTTTTTATCAAAATCGACATGAACATTTAAATAACAAATGACATCGTTAGTTTTAAAATGTTATTCTATGCAAAAACAACCGTTATACCTGATGTTCAGTTTCCAAAAAAAAGGACGCATAAAAGTATAAAAGTTGCCCGAAAAAAAAAGAAAATAAGCCTTATTTTATGTTCAAATGTTTACATATTCGTGTTTTGATGGTACTACCTAAGCCGGTCTCGGATACTTGCGTTGATATTGTAGTTATTTAAGAAAAAAGTAATAGTCTTAAATATGCTACTTTAATTTTAAAAATAGCTTCTAGCTCTTATTTTTAAACGCAAGAGTTCTTATATATAAATTTTAAGAGTTTTTTTTTCTCAAATGCCACTTAAATGCCCCTAAATTACGATTTTACTTAATTAGTTTCATTTAATTATAATCAGAAATTACGATGGAACTTTCTGAAAGAGACCCCTGTATAAAAAAATTAAGAGATTTAATTTGATTTTAGAAATATTCAACGAATTATATTTGATTTAAAAAGAAATATGAGCAACGAATAACTCTTATTACGTACATAAATACTGCATATAGCTATGTTTCTATTATTAATAATCGAAAATAAATTCTTTGCTAATATATACTATTTAATTTCAAATAAACTCTATCTATCACTTTGAATAAGTTCTCACTGATATTTTACTCAAAATTATATGAAAAACTTCTCAAAAACTATGGGATGGCTTTTGTACTCTTAATATTCTTTTTTAATTTGATTTTTTTTTTTTTTTTTTTTTTTGCATTTGCATTTAAAAAGCATTTTTACTCAACACATAAATACTGTAACTACTTAATGTATTTTTCAATTTAAATTTAGAAATAAAAAACAGAAGATTATATAATGAAAGCTTACTGGTATTTTTTTAATATTTCAATAGAATTTATGAATATTTATATCAAAGAAGTACGCACAATGTCTTCTTTTTTACTCTGTTTATAATATTTCTACTTGAAGCATGTGTTTTTCGATTAAAACTATTAAAACCTATAAAACTAAGTCTTTTGAACGTTATTTTACATTAGTTCATTAATAAAAGCATTATGTTTAATAAATATGAATATATTAATATCTAAATAAAATGATTATTGCTTTGTAACAAACATATGCTTCTTGAGCTGTTTAATTACCATTTCATTTTCTAATATAACATAACATTGCTTATTTTTTTATAAAATTCTTTCCAAACAATAGTATTTCAAATCTTTTTAACGCCACATTTCTCTTTGTAAAAAGTAGCATAAATTAAAATCCAAATACTTATTCGAAATTTTAAAAAAAAGGATCTTTATGCATGACTTTCCACAGACTCAGTTTCGGCGTAATAACTCTTAACATTCTTAACCTTTCCAGGTCAAAACACTAAAGCTTTTCCTCGATGAAAATTGAAGTATTCAATTGTTGATCAAGTCTCTGACGTCATTGAATCCTTCCTTTCTGAAAGGCAAAGTGGAGGGCCATAACGAGGCGGAACAATAGCGCGTTTCTGAAAGGCTTCTACCACTTAAAGCAATCCGTCCTTTGAATATTTAAAATTTCCTCCCGCATTTCATGCGTTTCCTGTAACTCAAAATTTATGCTAAAACTTCGACTCAAAATTAAACTGCCGAGGAAAAATAGAAATAATTTTTTTTTACTTTAACTTGAGTATTCTTAAAAATTGTAATATATGAGGAAAATAACTTTTTCTTACGAGAATTTTTGATTTCTTGCTCTTGGATTTATTTGGAAGCGGATCTATTATTTTATTTATTTTAGATAGTTATCTAAAGATAATCAACTTTTGTGTGATTTTGGGGAGTTTCTCGAGTGTCTTACTCTTTTAGTTATTTCATGGATACTGAGAAATAAAAATTTATTTGTATTTGTAAAGGAGTGGGTAAAATACTACCAAGAAATGAGTGTATTTCATTATAAATAACTAATAATCTTTGTATATTTACAAATAGCATATTGATTTTTTAGTCCCGTAAATAAGAAAAACTTTACATTCATTCTAGTGTCAGTTGCAAACGTTGATAACGTTGTATAAACGTTGTGCTTATATAATAATTTGTTAAATTAGAAAGCTTATGAGAATCCATGAAGCTAGGAATTCGTTTCGCAAAACTGCTGCTGTATTTTTCAATTAAAGAAAATAAAATTAATTCAACAGAATTTTTTGTGATCGTGTTTCGAAACATGAAATTTTTAATTTTTCTAGTACTCATAAGAATGTACCTTGACAATTTTACGGGGAAAAAATAAACTTGATTAGGTATTTCTCTTTGCTGAAACATTTGAACCAGTATAAGTGAGAAATTTATACCAGAAACGTATTAAGAAACCTTTTATGGAAAATAATGAAAAGCAAATAAAATTTACATTTTAGAATCCTGATTTTGTAAAACAGCACGTAATATTATCTGTAGCCTTGGTAATTTTTTTCACTTATTTTTCATGACTTCTTTATATGTATTTGATAGTTAAGAAGGAATTGATATAAAATAGCTATATACCTAGTTTAATAAAATTTAATGTATTTTTTTTAAATGTTGTTTCCTTAAAGATAATTTTTTGCAAAATAATTTCGCTTTTAAAATGCTAATTTTGAATTAAAAGAGAGAATTCCTGTCTAACAATTTATCAAAATGTTTAAATCTATATATGCAATATTGAAAATTATTCCTCATTTCGTATTTTAACAAGAGTTTTTTTTATAATTCTATTGCAGCTAAGACTAAAGCTAGATATCATAACTAATATTGAGTAATATTTCCTAAATTATTCGAAATTTATATATATATATATATATATATGAATGGAAAAATATAGAATAGAACAAAAACCATGAGCGAATGTATAGAAAATAAAGCACGTTAACCACAATTAACACAAAAAATTATAGAAGGAAAAAAAGAAAAACAATTTAACAAAAACAAATTCAAAAAGGAGCCTAACGAGTAAAAAAGCAATTTTGGACTTAGGAAGAATAAGTGAGATTAAACTAGTTTGATGATTCCAACTTTCTCTCCCTTTACAACTTGGTAGGAAAACCAAATAAAATAAACTGCTGTTTGTAAAAAATGCAACACCATGAAGTAATCATTAGAATTAAATGAAATCTAATGCACAAACGACTTGTATTAGTACAAATAAATAACGAAATTTCAAAGCAAAAAAACAATATTCAGTGTCCAAAATCAGTATTTGGTGTACCCACTACGCGCTGCAATAAGTGTTGCTATATGACGTGGCATGGAATCAAACAGATTTTGATATCTGCTTGTGGAAGATAATTCCACATTGCTTGTATGCGCAGCAAAAGTTCGTCTTTTGAAGCTACAGGACGCGGATCACGAGCGAGACGCCGACCAACCAAATTCCACACTTACTCAATAGGTGACATATCCGGCGAATAAGCAGGTCAAGGAAGGAGCTCCATGTGTTGGTCTGAAGAGAAGTCCCGAACAGTTTGTGCAACATATGGGCGTGCATTAGCTGAAAGATAGCTCCAAGGATGCCTAGAAGGAAGAAACTGCTCTACGAATGTATGATGCGCATTTTTCTGATCAACGAATGTGGGATCACAGAATTTTTCAGAGATGTGCACCCTTACCTGAATGCCACATTTGGGGCACGATGGCTTGGGAGTGATGGACCAGTCTCTTTGCTGACCCGATCTCTTTATTTATCGAGCCTCGATTTCTTTTTCTGGGCACATCTGAAGAATTTTCTTTATGCGACAACACTTTACTCAGATGAGTGTCTCGTTGTTCGAATGTCTGAAGCTGCTGCACGTGTCCTTGAAATACCTGGCATCTTTGAACATGCGCGCAAATCACTTCACCGATACTGTCAAGCATGCATCGTTACTAGTGGATGTAATTTTGAACAGTTATTGTAAAATTTACACTTGTCAATGACGCCTTCAATAAACACTTTGTCTTTCCTTTCGTCTCTTATTTTTTGTGTTTGTGCCCATACACACCTTATATAGTACCGCAGCATCAATTTCTTCATTGTTTCTAAATATTTAATTAACTATTTTAATCTTTATTATTCAAACACGTACACAACTTGTGCGTGAGTGTGTAGCATAGTTTTAAGGTGCTAAATTTTCCCATTATTTACTTACATTTTAAGGCTAAATTAAAATTTAAAAAAGGAAAATACGGTTTGAAGTAATGATTAAAAAATTTTAATCCTAAAATAAATTAGGAAAATTCCAATTCTTCAATTTCCTATTATAGCAAAATTTAATATAATTACTAAAAAATTATGTAATAAATGTAAAACCTCTAAAATTCATTTGTAAAATCCATCGTATTAAAAAGCAATTTACCTACATCAGTACATAGAAATAACACAATAAAAATCTCAAAATTGAATTTCCAGATACAACTGTTCATAAATATATTCTGCAATGAAATATACAATATAATAAACTAAATTTGGTGGCACAACAGCCTTTGAGGGTCAATGCCTGCTGTGTCCGTCTCAGTTTTCGTAGCCTTGGGCACTGAGGTGCATGAGCAGATCTTCCGATTAGGTAGTCAGTCGGACGTGAAACCCCCAGTGTTTAGTTATCAAGCTAGCTTGGTACTCATTTATCTAACGCTGAAGGAATGAAAAGCTTAGTCGACATTGTCCATATCAGGGTTGTACAACATAATATGAATAGGAAATATCAAGTCAATGTAAAAGCTAAGAATATTTAAATGTTAAGAATATTTTTTTTAAAAAGAGAATGTGTAAAAGTTAAAATTAATAATCTGTAACTAATTTCGGAAAAATATTAAACATGTTAACAGATAGCGAAACCTATCAAGTTTTTGCTATTTTCTTATCTATTGCTAAGTATATTATTTTTTTTCATATTCTTAACGATTACACATAAATTCATGCATGTATTTACGTATACACACACGCGCGTGCACCCACACCCACAAACACACACACACACACACACACACATATATATATATATACTCGTAGTATATATATTTACTTTTATATGTATAAGTAGTTTCTAGTTTAGAATACAAAAAAAGTTTCAATGAAGAGTTATTATAGCGAAAACGTTTCTTGTATTGCGCTGGAAATCGGAGGCATTCATATATCAGTCTTCTTTTTTAAAATTTATTGAACTGATTAGAGTCATTACATATAAATAGTGATTCGAAAAAAAAATATAGTTTTTAATTCCTCTACTATTACTTCACCACTTTCAATTTATCCATTCAAGTTCGAATACATTTTTTACGAAGCTTGTAGTGGATGACACTTGATTTTAATACGGTTTTTTTCAAATATTAATTCATTAATTAAATTAAGAAATGAATAAATAGTGACAAACAAAAATAATATTCCAACAACATTTACAGAAGAATTATATTCATTCGTTGTGTTACTGTAGCGCAATGGTTAGCGCTTTCGTCTACTAATAGAAAGGTCGTGGGTTCGAATCCCACCTGGTATAGTCTAATTTCTGAGAATGTGTTTTCTTTTTCACAATATTATTTTATTAGGATAATTAAAATTAATTAAAGAATATATATATAGTAACAAACAAAAAATAGTCCAACACCATATATAGAAAGTAAAATTGAAAATTGCAAGGAAAATTGCTTCCTATTTAGTCACATAATGTTGCGATTCTATCATATGTATATACATATTTATATTAATTGTAACTATTTAATAAAAGGTAACTAAAATAAAAATTTTCTTTGTTGACCTAAATAGGAATTGACTTGCCATATAAGATGCCACAGACTTCCATGAAATAATGTTTCATAGTATATCAGTATTATATTAAAACAGAAAATGTTAAGCAATTTAAGAAATATTTAAAACATACTTGATAGCAATTTATAATTTTAACAATTCGAAAAATAATCCAAACCTGTTCATACTCACACACACAACTTCCGTTCCTTCCAGTACAAGCATCAATTCCCTTTCCTTTTTAGACTCAATTTGTAATTTCCAGAGCCCCGTCCCTTTAAATCGTGATTGAAAGTAATTCTCTTGGGTGGCGAGAGCAGAGCGAAATCCCCTATCCCCTGCTGAGATGTCATCTTAGTACCACTTGAAATTCCATCGGTTTTCGACTAAGTTAGCTCCGCTTCATGAATAACCATCTTTCGCTCGAATTTATGGAAACTAATTTATTTCGCGTGTGAGAACGACTGCAGAAAATGTGCTACAGTAGGAACTGTTCTCTAAGAAAAGCTCTTTATGGAATGAAATATTCAGATGTCTTCTGGAATTGAGAGAAGACTTGATAGATACATATAAAACTCCAGATTCTTCAAGGGTATTTTTAATAGAAGATTGCACACTGGAGGGCTGAGATTTCATTCCGCAGTTAAGTCTCCAGCTAGGATGTTTGGATGGAAGAGGAAATGATTTGGTGTTGTTTTATTGCAGGTTTATTTGCTTTAAGTGAGATTGTGTGTTTACACCCGAAGCACATTTTACCACTTCGTTTTAATAAAGCTTATCTGAAACATACTGCTTTGGGAAAAGGGATTTATTCTGTTATTTGTTCAAATTCCCTTGAGATGCTAGTAATAGATTCCTTGTGGTTATTGTAATTTCTTCGCACTTTCACTAAATACGAATGAATAAATGCTTGTACATTTATACAAATATTGACAATAACGTAAATATAAAGCATTTCTTAATAGTGATGTAGAGATAATAGGGATTCGTGTGGAGGGAATTTAAGACCTGAATACTGGTTTAAAATCCTAAACTTTATCAATAAAATTGTTTTGAAAAATCCTGTAAAAGTATGCGTCTTAGATTTTAGTCAATTTATTTCAGTTAAAACTTGTTTGTTCTTCTGAAATAAATTTATTAAAAAAGTAACCACTTATACAATTATATATGTTCTATGCATTTAGGAGCAAAAAGTATTATTGGAAATGCAATAATCGAATCACTCACACACATAATCGCATGTACATTCGTCATTATGTTGTAAAATTTTATTCTAGGTGCACCACAAAACAAAGTATAAGTTATTTAAACACGTTTTCATTTAGTTAAAAAAATTTATTTTAAACTATAAGAATAATTTTACATAAAACAATTAAAAGTTCCATCTCTTGATTAAAAGCGATTTCACACATATCTTTCATATGAATTATTATATTTTAATATAAGACTTATAAAACTTTAAAAAAAACACCTTTTAAAGTTTGGAAGTTATTATTGGATAGAAGTATTATAAATATCTCCACATATAATTTATATATATTTTATGCCATTTTCTTAAAAAGCAATCACGTTTGCTCTTGTGGTTAAGGGAAAAACATCTAATGGATTTTTACCCACACACATTGAAGTATGTTTCCATGAAAGTATAAATAAAGTTTATTTTCTATTGTTTTCTTATTTATATGTGAGTTTGTGAAAAATGAAGTAAAGTAGTAAATATACCCTACAAATCAAAAGGACAAAATATTCTGAAAATTAGAGCCTGAAGCATGGACCTATTGGACCTACCTCATGTCAATGAACCAAAATACAAAACTTTCATTTTTTCTAAAGATGTCACAAGCTAAGGATGTGATATAGAGTTAAGTGTTCTTTATAGGATCCTAAGCCTTTACTTTCAGCAGAAAATGTATACATAATAGTCCAAGAAAAATGCTGAAATTAACAAAATAAAAATATTTATTATAAGTTATGGTTAACATTCATACCTGTTTTCGAACAGTTTGCTAATTGGCGAATATTAATTGGAAATCAAATCATATAAATGGAAATAGTAATAGCATTAGAAATCAATTAGAAAAGGATAGAATTTCAAAAGCATGCCTAAAATTTTAAAAAAGAATTATTAAAAAATGAAACCAATTATCAAAGAGATGTAGGGAAATTGGAAATTGAAAATTGAAATGATAATATTAGTATTAATATTAATAAGATTATAGTATTTCGTTATGGTTAAATATTTATCAGAATCACATAGTTATAAATGCGTTCAATTATCAGTCAGAATCTCAATTAAACATTTTAACAATGTGCGTGCTTCCCTTTCTGATATATATCAACAAAAGTCAAAGTTTGAAATATATATTACGAATTATATAAGCAATAAGAGAGCTACATTAAATATCCTACATACATACGGCACAGGATAAAATTACTTCAATTTCGGTACTATTGTTCAAGTTTTCCACAAAATAAATGTCTTTATTAAGTATTATCCACATGAAATATATTTTATATTATATTTTCTTTTATATAATATTATTAACAGTCCTTTACAAAATGTATCCCTTGTTCTTTCTATGTACACTCATGGATAAAAAAAAATGGCGCACCAAGAAGGAATGAAACGAAATTTTACATAAATAATGATTATTTTGATATATAAGTGAATGAGAGAAAATCGATCATTTATGTCAGAGGAAAGAGCAGAAGAATGGAGGGTTTAATACCCTCTTGAACTCCCTCTAACGCGAATGCACGATGCGATACGATCGGGCATTTAGGCATACAAGTTCTGTATGATGTCTTGAGAAATTGCGTTCCATATTTGCTGAAACTTTGCCTCTAGTTCACTCAAACTCGTGGGATGCCCAACTCGCCGTCCCAAATGATCCCAGATATGCTCGATTGGAGACAAATCTGGGGATCGGGCAGGCGAAGGAAGGATAGTAACAGTGCGGAGACAATCTTGTGACATCCTTGCCGCGTGAGACCGAGCATTGTCTTGTTGAAAAATGGCTCCTGAGAGAATTGCATGAGGGGCAAAACATATGGTTGCAGGATGTCATGGACATACCACTGGGCTGTCATGGTGGGACGGATCAATACTAGAGGTGACCGTGTATTGTAGGCAATGGCACCCCACACCCTCTCACCAGCTGTGGGAGCGGTGTGTCACTGTAAACTGAGGAGGACTAAAGCGACAGGACTGAGGCGCAGGACTAAGGCGGAGGACTGAGGTGCTCACCACGGGGTTTCCACATAAGAACACGATTGTCATCACTGCTTAGATTGAATCTGGATTTTGGTCGCTAAAGACGACATGGTTCCATTTCACTGCAGTCCAGTTTCCTCGTGCGCGGCACCACTCCAAACGGAGGCGTCGATGGGTGGGAGTCAGGGACAGCACAAGTAATGGCCGCCGCGATCTCAAGCGTCCTTCATCAGGTGCCTTCGTATGGTTCGAGAAGACACAGGGCCCCTAGTGAAGGTGCTGCCTATGCCTGGATGGCAGCCAATGAAGCATTTGGCTGTAAGCGTGAATTTCTTACGATGTGGCGGTCTTCTTGATGACTGGTCTGTCGAGGGTGTCCTGAGCCTGGTCTCCCGGCTCAGGACATCTCCCGGATCCACTGGTCACAACACCTCCTCAGAACACAATCAGAGCAGCCTAATTGACAAGCTACTCGCCTAGCTGGCCACCCAGCTTCCATCATGGCGATGATTCTGACCCTCTAAAACTGCGACAGCTGTTCATATTGTCTTCGAAAACGGCGTAATGACATGTCTACCTCAGCGCTTCCTTTGTAAACGATGCAGCCCACTCAAACAAGCTTTTTATACTCCACGGAGAACGACTTTAAGTGCCCTCTACGGGCTATACGTAATGTGCAATAACGCTGCATTTCTAATCATTTGCATATCTCCCCGATATATGCCTTCACGCCAAGTTTCGTTACGATCCCGCAATTATTACTGGGTTCGCTAATTTTTGTTGTCTATGTTTGTATGTATGTGCACTATATATACACTAGTGTCCAAAAGTTAAGCATAATTGATAATTATGTGAATAATGAAGGAACTGCAAATCAGAATGGCGGGAAAAGTGATATGCGAGTGTAAAATGGATATAAAATAAGGAAGCAAATCAAAAGAATGATAATAGTTAATTTTATTATCCAAAGTAGGAGTTTGAAAGAAAACTGAGCATAGCAAGGATTCACACTTTAAAGAAAAAATGAAAGAAAACATTAAATAAAATACTGATGCTGCAGTTTAATAAGACGCGTGGTCACCTCTGACAGCCAGGCACGCTACACAGCGATGTACCATACTTGCTATGAGATGAAGAATGAGTTGTGGGCTCAAACGGTTCCAAGCTTCTTGGAGAGCTCTCTTCAGTTCTGTAACGAAGTTTGGTGGATGCGAAAGGGCTGCAATTTGTCTCCAGAGCATATCCCATACATTCTCGATAGGATTTAAATCAGGGGAGTTCGCAGGCCACGACATGCACCGGATATTTTCCGTTTCAAGGAAGTTATCAATCAGCACCGCTCGGTGAGACACGGCGCATTATCATCCATGAATATGAAGTCAGGACCAACAGCACCTCGAAATAAAAAAAAAACATAAGGCTCAAGAACTTCGTTTCTGTATCGTTGAGCAGTTACAGACCCCGTGTCAAAGAAATGGAGGTCTGTGCGGCCGTCCATCATGATGCCTGTCCCTACCATTACTCCCCTTGATGGAAAATGATGTCTTTCCGTTATGTTTCTTGGTTCAAAACGTGTTCCACGTTCTCTCCATATCGTTACCTGCCGAGAATCACTACTCAGACTAAACCGGGACTCGTCACTGAGCATCACATTGGCCCACTGTCCCACACTCCAATGTTGATGTTTCAAACTCCAGTTCAAACGAGCGCGTTTATGCGCAGATGTGAGGGGAATGCAAACTGCTGGTCTTCTGGCATACAGGTTCCAGCATGATTGAGTCTCCTGTAAACAGTTTGTCTCGAAATGCGTATTCCTTGGCGACTGATGCGCCTAACCCAGTGATCTGGCAGTACTGCCCTCTGACGTCGCGCACTTATTACCAGATATCGGTGTGGGCGAGGGGTTCTGACTCTTGGTCGACCTGATACTGGTTGTCGGATAACATCTCCCGTTCTTTCAAACCTCTGCCACAGTCTTGAGATCACAGACTGGTCCACATTCAGAATTCGGGACACTTCGGTTTGTGATCGTGAGGATTCCAGCATTCCAACGATTCTTTCTTTCGTAAACATGTCCAATTGGCGTCTTCGTGCCATAATTTACCTTGTTTGACGGTTAACAACGTTCCTTTGCACAGCAGTTGCACGAAACTTGTCTGAACTGAATATGCTGCGTGAATCGGTTTCTCCGCGTACCGACATGCGCCGGTGTTTCGAGCAGGACGTAGTCGACTGGAAAGTTTTGCATAAACCCAATTTTCTCTTCTTCACCCAATTAGTATCCGCAAGAAATTTGGAATAATTTTACGAATATTTACTCCATGTTTTTCGCATTTTACGATATATGCTTAACTTTTGGACACCAGTGTACATATTTCATATATTTTGAAAATGTTTGATAAACAATTTAAATTAAATCGGTAGTAGATTAGTTCACTTCTATTTCTTACTTAAAATTTCTGTACAATAGAAGAAGTGTCTGTATTTTGTATCTCCCATTTTTCGGATATTATCCTAATAGTTCACATTTACAATATCTCTCTCCTGCTTTCAATTTTTGCATTTACTTATAATGCTCAAAATTTTATAAGATGAAAGTCTAAAATTTGATAATTAAGCCAAGCATCACCCTGAACTACATATCTCCCGTTTCATCTTTAATAACTTGTTTGACCATTTCAATTAGTTTCTGTGCATTTGAATAAAAATTTTTTAATCCTTCATATTTCTTTTACATAATGTAAAGACATATACCAACATGATAATTTTTGAAATAGCACTTTTTTATTTTAATATTTCTTTTCAGTTGTAACTTTAATTTCTAAGACATTGGATACATAAACTTCGAAATTATATATGTCCTTCAAAAAGGAACGACTGTATCTTTTGTATTCACCAAATGTAGGAAACAAGTATCCGACATTTTAAGAGTCAAGTCAAAGCGAGATTATTTTGAAAATACCATAAAAAAATTTAGTCCGACAGCGTCATTTCATTCTTCATCATAATTGGCAGAGACGCTGAAGATTTTCTTTTTTCGTTTTGACCATTTTCTTCCTTCAGAAGTTTCAATTATTTCTACTCCAGTGCTTCCTCTTTAACACTATTTCGCTCAGCAGATGTCGCTAATGACTATCGAGTCGTAAAGGGGAATCATCTCCGAGGGTTTGTCGATGTTTTTAGAAATTATTGTACACTTCTTTCTTTTTTTCTGCTAAGAAGTAATGTTTCATGCATCGTTTCCATTAAAGAAAAACATATAATATTCACTTCACATAGCAATAAGTTTGTAATTAGATGCAAGTTGAAACAAAGAATCAGAAACTTTTGAGGCTTATTACCTTCAACCGAATGATTGAGCATAATACTTTTGGGTTATGAATATTCGTATTTTGCCGCAACATGTTGCATCCAAAAGATTCTGAGAAGATATATTACTTCTTGCATGAATTTTCAAGTTATAAGTCTTAAGTAAAACTAATTTATTCGGTTGATATCACATATTTGTTGAGTTTTTTAACATAAGTATTTATTTTTAAGCAAAATTAAGCCAAATCAATTTTATATTAAAATAAATTGGTTCTGATAGAGAAAACAAGAGTCTAATTTTCTGCATGAATTACTTACTTACTTTTTACTTACAATGCGAAACATTCTTAAAATAAACGTTAAAGTATTCAACAATCAGTTACCATCAGATGTTTAGCAATTTTTAAGCTTTTACTTAGTAAGTAATGAAAGTTAATAATAATTTACATATTTATAAGTACACAATAAATTATATATAAGCTATAATAACTCAAAATATATCTAATAAAAGCAAACTCAAAAGTGTAAAGTAATATATGAAAGTGTACCATTCAAATTAATATTTAAGTAAAATATGGAAAATATAAAAAGAACACTCACTCGCACTCGTTAATATAGTAATAAATATCAAAGCATATAGTAATAATTGACAGTATACATTTTTTAAAACAGAGGGCTACTATGAGAGGTCCTTAATAATGTTAAAATATGTTGGGACTTACCTTATATAGACGATGTTCTATTACATCATGAAATAAATGGGAAGCAAAGAATAATTTAATTTATAAATTTATGCTATTTTAACATTCAAAAAAAATTTTAAGCATTGGAATTTTTATTTTTTTACTCAAGCATGTACTTTTCAAAAAGAAAAACTGTAAGGTACTTATATTGATTGTTGTAACTCATAGTCAGAAAAAAAAGGATTAAAAAAATATATCAAGGAGAACAAAAGTATGATGCGATAATAAATTAATTATCACCTAATAAGAAATTTAAGCCTTACAGATGAGCGGGTTAGGAGTAAAGTAACATATATATATAATCACAAAATTTCTCTACAAGAGAGATGAATAAACATGATCAGACTGAAAATAATTGAAATTGTAAAAAAAACCAGACAACATTTAATAGCTTTTAAATGGAAATAAGAAAAATTAAAATAATAGAGATAAATATAAAAAAATATAAAAGCATGAATGATACAGTATTTATAAACATTGTGGACTTAGGAAGCTTAAATATAAAATAATTTATATAAAAGTTGGGTTAACATGTTTTGTGGTCAGCCAACCTTCCCCCTTTCTGTTAATAATATTGAGCAAAAACCTATTGAAAATAATGGATAGAAAATCTAAATCTATTAGGAGAAAAAGGTAACTTACCTTAAAGTGCAGAGTCCGCGCTAAATCTGAGTACAATAAACAAGTTATTGCCAGATTTTTGACCCAAATACAAATTCAAGGCATAGCAATGGCTGAAAAGTAGCACTTAGCAAAAGTATGAAAGAAAGAAAGAAAAGAAGAAAAATTCTTAGCAGTTCATTTTGCTCTAAGAATATGGAGCGTTCAATAAAGTTAATAATGTTGAGAGATAATATTCATTATGAATATTCATTGAGTCTTGAAATCTTTATATTTAAATTTTCAAACAATACACACAATTTTTAAGAAATATACTTTTTAATTTACCTTATAAAATCTTCTATTAATTCATAATTTTTAAATAATGTTCTATTCATTATACACGATGCTCGAAAATAAGGACAATATAAATATTCTGCTTGATTTGAAAATTTAATCTGTTAATTTAATAAAAAAATCCTATTGCATCTGAGGTAAAGCAAATTAACAAACGTATTGAAATAAAGAGTAGTTGTAAGTTTTATGAAAAACATTCAAACTGAAAATGAGTTACGTACATTTAAAAATTGATAAAAATATGAAATGAACATACTTACATTATTTTTGAATAACTACATTATTTTATCATTTAAATATCGTAAAGAGCCATTTTAAAATAAAAACTGGAGTGTATCTTTAGAGTGTTATATGATTTTCTCATAATTGTAATAAAACGTTTTTCGGTTGCTTACTTTTTTTGCAACAAAACATTAAAGTACAGAAACGTCAGCGTACACATCTTTCTTTCTCCATTTGATTTTGTTTTCGTTTTATCACATGTTAAATGAGCAATTTATTTACTGTTTATATTTACGCTATCTTTCCCATGAAATTACAAGTTTTTAAATTTGATTATTCTAAAGTAATTTCTTTTTTTACATCGAAGCTAAAATTAACAATTCGTTGATTAATTTCCACTCGCTTAGAGGTAGCCGGTTCGACCCCGGCTGTGGAATAGATAGAGTTTTTGTGGATGCGAAAATCGTAGGCACACATGTCATATGATTATTCGGCATGTAAAGTTCCCTTTGAGTATCAATTAGGCTCTGGTATTCTCGGCAAAATTAAATCATGCCAATATTTAGCATCCGACGAGAGCTTGAATTAAAATAATTCAAGGGCCAATATTTGGTGACGAGAGCCACCACTGAAATAGCTCTCACATTTGAGGACTTGCCGTGTAGGTAAATGCTTAGTTGCTAACATGCAGCCCATTAGAGAAAATAAAAGATTAATTTCAAGTAATAAGATTATTTTATTGACAAAAGAGAATTGAAACGCATGCTTTGATTCAAATAAATATTGAAAAAAAGTAAATATAAGAGAGGGAGAGATTTTAAAATAATGAAACAAAATAAAGGCAAATAATCGAATACAACAGTTTTTATGAGTTACATTTACAACATTTTGATGTTTGAAACTTTTATTAGAGCAAATTACAAATGTTATAAAAATATATTTTCATTAAAACCATGACTTTTAAAAATTATCAATCAAAATTTAGACAGAATCTTCTGTCTGGATTATTAATTACAATTGATTTTTTCCCCTTTAAGTAAGAAAAAAAACTGATTTAAAAATATTTTGTATATATTTTTGATGATTAGTAGATTCAGAATGAAATATTTGTGCTCATGGAAAATATTTAGCCATTTCTTTTCTTTTTAAAACATTTACATCGTATTTTTAATTATTATTTATTTTTTTATAAAACTCGTTTCGTATTATTATAATTAACATTACCAATTCCATATATATATATATATATATATATATATATTTCAAAAGTGTGAGTAAATAAAAATACTCTAAATTAATTAACTCGAATCAACATCGTAACGAGTGAAAAGGGAATCGGGGTTCCATTCCATGGAGAGAGCCTGAAAACTGAAAAACGGCTGTCATATCCAAAAAAGAAAGAAAAAAGAAAGAAAAAAAGGCAGCAGACACGAAAATTACCCAATCCTGCTAGGGAAGATATTGACGAAAAATAAAGATAGTCGGCGTGGCGTATCGTAATAATAATGTACTCATTCCGGTTATCCCGGAATGAGTACACTGTAAATTCTTAAATAAGAAACTACTGGAGCATACAAACATTTTGGGATCGTATGTGTTGACAAAAAGAGAGATTTTATGCAAAATGGAAAAGAAACACATACGCTTATAAAAGATATAAAATTCTGGCTACCTAAAAAATCCCAAAAAACAATTAAAATTACTTTTTGATTTAAAAATTACTTCCTTAAATTACAAAAAAACATATCTTAAACTATAGTTTCGTTTCTAATCGGTATGATTATAACTACACCATCAATATTTATTATCAATTCAAAGAATATAGCAATGTTTACAATTAAAATATAAAATAATACTTTTATGAATATTGCTGGATTTTTTAAAATATTTTATATTCAAGAAGCCAATAGACATATTGTGATATACCTAACCAAAAAATAATTAGGTTAACCTTAATTTCTACAACTGTGCTACAATAATCAAGTTGTCGAAGTAATGATATTATGTTCATTTACAGAATTTGTAAGTCACGTGCTTAGAATTTATATTCACCCAACCCTTTTTTTACACGATTTTGAAATAATACGGTACACGTTTTTAATAATTTTTCATTTTGCCCGAATTTTTAAAAAAACTTTAGATTCGTGCACTTTGGATGAAGACGATTTGATGGAAAATGACAGTTTCTGTTAATAAATAAGTTAATGTTGAAATCGAAGGAGTAATTGGCTATTGATAGCTGATTTGATGAGAGAGGGCTTGAAATTTATTTGAACTATGTTAAAGTAATGATAAGTTTTGTGTATCAGGATATCAAGCATTATATAAATAGCTTAGACCATAAAAAATAGCCACTAATAAAACTGTAACAAAAAAAAAATCTAAAACCGTTAATAACGAATAAAATCCTTTATTTGAATAAAAACCGAATAGCTGTGCTAGACATATCTAACACATCAACTGATGGTAGCATTTAAAAACGCGTACGCTTGTTATCAAGTAGCAATGAATAGTTTTGTTAGTAGTTTTATTCCTAATTTCAATTCGAATTTTTCTATGTTGTATATACAAATAAACCAGGCGTGGGCAGACTTTTCCAGGGTACTGGCTACTTCTAATTTTTTCAAGGTGTTGTGGTCCTCGCAGTGGCGTAGGTGTGGTGAGGTAAGAAAAAGGTCTGCAATATTTATTATAATTTAATAAAATAAATATGGGATATGAACTTACCATATTACTAAAACATAAAAAAAAACTTTTAAAAACGCGTATAAAGCAAAACGCAGGATACAAACAACAATAATAGTCACACATATAATAATATCAAATGATATATTTATTTTTTTAAAAAACTCAAAATATGTTACGAAATGAAACATTTTCATCTATAGCTAGTTCTGATAGTTACAGTCAGTAGAAGACTTAGTCTGCATACTGTCAGCCAGTCTTAAATTTTTTAAGTATATAATTACTAACTGGTAATTTTCAGGTGGTCACCCCACATTGTCTTTGTGGTGTACCGGTCGATCGCGATCGACTTAATGCCCACCCCTGTTACAGACTTTATGTGTGTAAATTTCCCCTGTACACGAATTTTAACTTTGTTTGTAATAAAAATGAATTGTTTTTGTTTCACAAATATGTAACATGGATTTTATTATTGCTTTTTTGCACGGGCTTTTTGGAAAATATTTATAAACTTTTCCTCTTACACGATTTTTTAAACTTGTGGAACATATTCCCAAATTTATCATTTGTCACATGTATTTTTTACACCTTTTTTTCCCTCGGTTTTCTAAGGAACGTATCAACTATGTAAAAAAAAGAAAATGAGTTGGGTGTAATTTGCCTTCCAAAATAAAAAAATAAGATAGTATGGAAAAGAAATTAGGCTTCAGAACAGATTACGAAATAAAAGCTTTTATTTTATCATTTTAATACAATACAATCATCTCCAAAATTTTCTATAAATAAATTTTTGAAAGCTAAAATATTAATTAGTTTTACATTAATACATTACATTTTGTAGTGGATGTATATCAAAGTATTAAATCAAACAAAAAATGTCATAGAAATGGAAAACAACACTTTAACAAAATACTCGGGCTTTAAAAAGCATATATTAAAATTGTGTCTTATATGAAACAAATGCAAAGTTATAAACAACTTTTTCATAATACTAGAACTTTAAATATTCATATACATTTAAATATTCATATAGCAGAAACAAAGAACAAAATAAATGATCTTATAAACGTAAATTTGCTATTTCGGAGACTCCTTACCATTGACATCAAACACCAAATCCCAATGTTTTAATCTGGTATTTTCATATATAGTAAATAATCTCAATGAAATGCAAACAAGTTCGTTTATATTAACATTTGTAAAACTATTCTCGTTTTACGTTAAGTTAAATCAGCACATATGCTTGTAACACGGCATTGATGCCGTTACAAGTACAGGGAAATGACATTCAACTAAAAAGTTTTAAACTTTTACTATTTTACTCTCAACAAAGAAAATAATAAAATACATACTATAGGAAATTTTTATAAAAATATATAGAAAGAAATAATATACGATTTTTTTCTATTAAAATTCTCCAATAGCTAAAAACACTACCTACGCAAATAGGAATATATTTTAATGCATTTACTAAAATATATAAAAACAGCATACCCTAATAGATTAATTTTGATACAAACTACTATTATATCAAAGTAAAATTTCTTTACTTTTATCAATTTTGAATTTATTAATAAAAGTAATACCTTTTTTTCTTTTTTGTCCTTAATTTTCAAGTTATTTTCAGAATACCTGATCATCAAACAACGAAATTCCGTCAGGATTTTTTCCATTGTTTTCATTTAAAGTACTCTGAAGTACAACTACTGAAGACAAAAAAGTTAGAATGCAAATCAGAAACAGTTTCTTGTAAATTGATGCTATAAAATATAATAAATAATGGATTTTTAGAAACTGAAAAAACATTAGCACCTTTTTTTTAAAACGCTTAAGCAAAATGAATTGCAAATTAAATTTTCAAATTTATTTTATTTTTATAAACGGGGGGATATTGTTTACAATAATTTCAACTCCAGTATAAGCTATAATATTGAAATGAATTTTATAAATGCAATATTATAAATATATTATGAATTGCAGCAATGTAATTAAAAAATTTTGTAACATTTTACAAATGACTAAAATTTTATTTATTATCTTACATTTAGTGGAAATAATTTGAATTACAAAATTTTTGATTTATCGAAGCGTTTTATGTTATTTTTACATATATAAGAAACTGTTTAATTTACATTCTGAAACGTTGATTTGATAACGATAAATTTATCGTCATCAAACAGTTTCAATAGTATTTTTCAATAAATTGATGCTTGCAGAAGGCTTCTCCTTCTGTCAGGAAACCTTTTGTCACATTTCGGAATTTGTGACTTCAGATGGATCAACATTCTCGGCAATATATTCACCGACATCACATATTGGTGTTTGTATAACTCGGCATAATCTGCCTGTTTCTTGATTTTTACAACAAATAACATCATAGCTAACTTCTGCTGTCGGATTCGTTGGAACAGTCGACACCTCAAAGTGATCACTTACAATTGCTTTTTCTGTATTCAAAAATTCTTCGGACTCCTCAATTAAGGTTGTTTCAAGAAACGCAGTTTTAATGCAGCATTTCAAAATGGTTTTCAACTTCTTGCAACGTTTTTTACCGAAGTTTCTGCAACTTTGACTCTGTTGACGCACGTCTTTTGGGTCTAGCGAGGAGCAACAACTGTGAGCTCTTATCAGCTTCTTTTTGCTCCAGTTCTTACACACAGAAATATCTGCTTCTATACAACGATCTGACTTTCGCTTCGGGGATCGAGTTGTTATTTTCAGCTCTGTTGAAATCTCTGTATGATTTAACACTTCTGTTTGGTGACTATCAACAACTGAATGATTCAGTTCCCGGTTTTGCTGACTTTCAGTAACTGCATGATTTAGTTCATTCCTTCGCTGACTGGTAATATCTGTGCGATTTAATTCACGATGCTGATAACTGTTAATAATTGTGATTACATCATTTGAACTATAGTTAGACAATTCACCCACTGAAGGATCAGTAGTGTTCAAAGCAATATTTAAATCTTCTGTTGTGTTATTTAATGTTTCATTTTGAAAAAATAGGCCGAATAAGCTATTATATAATTCATTTGTCAGAACAATGTCTGTATCATTACTGTCATAGTCTAAATTTGTGTCATTGAAAAATAGGTAATCAAAGTCTTCAATTTGAAGAAGGTCGTTTTTAATTGAAAGAGATTTTTTCTTTTCGGGTTGTGTTGTTGTTTCGTATACATTTACCGTATCCATGTCCTGTGGCTGACTGGAAACGGATGGTAGTTCATTGCCAAAATTTGATCGGTCTGAATAACTTTCAGTTGTTGCAATCAAACCCTAAAAATTTTCAAGTTTTTATTACAAAAATAGACACAAAAGAAAAAAAAACGATATTATTAAAATAGCAACCATGTAATGAATGATATTTTTAATTCATAATATGGTTATATATGATTATTTTTTCTGGTCATATAATTGATATTTGAAAAGTGCAATTTATATGATCATATATTAAGGTCTAAATAATAAATATAATTCATCATATGTACATATTTAAAATAATATAATAAAGAATGAATAATTCTCTGAAGTTGGTAAATAATGGAAAAATGAAAATATTTTATTATAATATTATCATTTTATTTAGATAACGTTCAAAGTTTAAAATATCACTCATCATTCTTATGAATTAAATAATACTCGAGTACTTAAAAGGCAATTTCCTATAGTTTTTTTTCCATTTCATTTTATAAAAATCATGACTTTTTAAATACTTCATTTATAACAAGAAATTGGAACCAACTTAAAGTAGTTTTTCTGTATATTTACAAGCAAAAAATTTATAATATTTCTTTTATAACCACGCAACCACTTTTAAATCTGAGAAAAAATACACATCGAAAGATAGATAAGCCACAGAAAGATTAAATTTATTTCAAGAATGTATGACTGGAGAACTTATTATATAAGAAGTAATTTGAAGCTACTACCTTAAATTTAATAATGATTTTCCAAAAATATGAAATATTACGCTAAGTAATATTTTTTTCTTTAAAAATATTCAAATAGTAACATGCAAATAGTAAAACAGCGAAACAGCGAACATTATGATTTTTTTACATGTAAATAGCAGTTATTTTTAATGTGAATATTTTAATTCGCATAAAATAAATTATATTTCTCCAGACTTTTATTTTATTCGTATGAAATTAAAGTCCTTTTGCACAAATAAACACATCTTTTTTTTAAAAAAAATTATCATTAAATAAGGCTAATATACTTTAAATCTATTTAATTGATTGTCTGAGATAGTTAAATTAACACTACAGAACAATAATTTTTAACACAAATCAGTAACTTTATCTTCTATTAAAATGCAGTTATTTAATGAAGTGATACTCATAACAACGAATAAATTCAATATAAATGATTATTGTACATTTTAAATATATATACAATTCTTTCAAACTATTGTGAGAAATATTATAAAGAATTAAAATAATGATATATACTAACCTCATCAGTCGTCTCTTTGGCATTTAAAATAGCTTCTAATGAGGAGTTATTGTTTTGATTACACGTTGTGCCACATGGGCTTCTGTAATAGGTTGCTAAAATTGCAGAAACCACCAATGTTTCCTCAGAATTCATTATGCTCAGTGGATATGGAATGTAATACGCCAAACGTCCACATCTAAATTCAGAATAAATATATTAGTTAAAAGTTAAGAATAGGAGTGTTTTCTTTACTGTTCATCATTAAATTCCTAATGTTATTTTGTACACCTTCTCAAATATTTGGGGTAAAATTTAAAAATAATAAATTGTGTACATATAACTTTTACGACATTTGTTTAAATATTGATATGATAGCTATTTTTGGTAAATAAATTAGAAATAATCATTTGGTCATTTCAAATTAATGTTTTCTGAAATAAAGCTATTTTAATTGAGAACAACAACTTTTACGTATTTTTTTTAAACTTTAAAATCCGCATGAAATATAAAATAATAGCATTTTTACATTTACTTTTGTTTTAAAGATAATTTTTATTTAAAAAAAAATAGGAAATAATTGAAATGAGAGAATATTTTTCATGCCTTAACAGAAATTTATTTAAAAACAATATTGATAGGTTTAAAAAAATTCTTAAAAAAATGCTAATAATCAGAATACATAAATATATATTTACTAGGATATAAGAATCTATACAAAAATTCAGCAATTGAAATATGGTACTTTATATATTTTTAAATTATTACAGATCTATTTACTAGCTCCTTTAGACACATATAAACGTATGAGCTTTATTTATGGAAATAGAGATTTAAATATTAAACAAAGCGCTTGAGTGCTGAAGCGTAATCTTAGTCTAGAACTCTTTGAAATAAAAACCATCCCATGTTGATCATTAGAATCTTATTAAAAGAATTTTGATATATATTGACCTTTTCCATATGTACAAATCTAGAAATATAATTATATTATGCCCCTTCTGAAATATCATAAAATTTTATCACAATAAGTTTGGTCGATAATATAAGGTCTCGTTTTGATTCTAAATGAGTCGTTAATACAAAAAAAATGATGACCAATTATTTTCAACGAGACCCAGTCATACACATTTTAATTTCATCAATGCATTGAGTATGACATTTTATTCACGTAAAATTTTTTTAAAAAAACATCAAAATTTGTACAAAAATACCATTAAAAGGAGAAAGAAAAAATTACTATTTTAATAACTATTTAGATTTCAAATATAAAAGTTGTTGAACTCCTTAAATTGAAGTAGCAAATATTTTGATTTAAAGGAGAATTTAATACAAGAGTTTTTCTTTTTTTCCCTTTCGATAATTAAACTCTTATGCGTTACAGTTTAAAAATTAAAAACGTAATCAAATTTTAATTCAATATACCACATTTATTTAAAAAATCATTAATTGAAAAGCTGTGTGTAAAATAAATCATACAAATCGGAAACTAAATTCAGTTAAAGTAAAAAGTTTTTCAATTTTCAACAAGGACTTTTTTCCGGGTGGTTCTTTCCCCTTCCTGATATTCAGTCCTGTCTAAGACCACCCCGCCCCAATCTCTTCAGCCTAATAGAATCTCCCTCTTCCGTTCACTCCTTCAAATCGATTTTTTCTTTTTACATATATTGAAATGCATAACAAGAAATTCTAAAAAAAATGACTATTTTGTCACGTACTTTGTATTCAGAAAAAGTCGGTTTAATATCGGAATATCTTTTGAGCTATGTATTAAGTAGAATTTCTTTTCTTGCTCATGAGTAAATATAATATCATAAAAATATCTTCAAGTTATGAAAATCTTGACAACGAATTTAATTCAGTTTATTTTTATGTATCAATGCTATATGTTTTTAAAGATGCGTCATTAAGGAGTTTTAAAGTACGTGAGGATTTTCTAATATGCAAGATGAATTTTTAAATTTTTAAATCATATTATTATTAGAGTTAAGATAACAAGAGTAATATATATTTATTCAATGTTGTTTTATACATAAACACATATTCCTAGTAAACCTGTTAATGACTTTCAGTAATATATATTTAGATAAATTTGTGTATTAAAAGCATTATTTATTTAACTATGTTTAATAACTTGATTTAAAATATAATTAATTTTATTTTTAATAAACCAAAGTATTCCATTATTGGTATAAACAGGTATGACTGAATGCCTTTTACTTTAAAAATTAACTTGTTGTCTTGTTTCATAATATTACTAATAATAAAATATTTCATCTCTCTAACTAACACTGTACATTTAAATTTAATGCATCTTCTTCTTTTTAATTCATAAGGCAAAATCACGATAAATGTTTACAAGAATGTTAATGAATAAAGTCAATATAAATATGGTAAAATTATCAAAATTATGTAAAGGATTTTTGATTACAAATAAATTTTATTAAAATGTTTTAACTCGTGCTTATTCTCCCCTCTAATAATTGAGTGAAAACTTAATCTAACAGAAATATAAACTTTTTATAGAAACTAATATTTGTAACACTTTTCAACTAGTGATATTTTTTAAGAATACATGCTAAATATATCACAAAATATTATATATATATATATATATATATATATATAATATGTTTCTCATGTTCATGGAATCGTTCAAAATTTTTACCAGTCTTTCCACAAAATTGTTTAATAAAGAACTCTTGATTTACCTATCATATACATATATATCATCTTTTCCGCCTTCCATCAATCCCCATATGTTCTTCTCTATCGTATCCTGATAAACATCAAAAGTCACTCTACTTGTTAGTTCATGTAGAACCATTTGTGCATGTGGTAAGTTGGAATTCACAATGATAAACTCCAAATCATTCATTCCATAAGTGCGGAAATGCTTCTGCAGCGACTCCAAACTGAAGAAAAAAAACAGTTCATTTAAAAAAAAAACTGAAGACCATAATCAGACAAATCTACAATGAAGTTCGGCTATATCACACTTTTTTAGTGGCCACATTAAATCTCTTACTTTTCAACTTATTTCTTCGGAGAGTCTTTCCAGGATGTCATAGGGGCGAGACTGATCAGGCCTTCCCCAATAATATTCTTAATTGCTTTAATTTTAATATTGAAAAGGGCTTAGGTAATCCTATTTCATTTTTGAATTTTTTTGGCGATTTTTCGTTTTATGGAGATAGTGTGTGTGTGTGTAGCTAAAAGCTGCACCATTTCGATAAGAAACAACATCGAAATTACATTTAATAGATGCGTAAACACATGTATGCAACGGTTGTGATTTTATATTGGTGAAAAAGAATATAAAAAGAAACTGTCATTTAAGAAGCCATCTGCTTTACATTAAATATATGTATTCAAAATGTGAGGAAAAATGTCACCATTAGGTTTTTTTGCATTAAATATAAAGTAATTTTATTGCATTACATATAAAGTAATATAAAGTAATATTGCTTACTAAAGTTGTCATGGTAGGGAATTATTACGGCAGCTTCATTAAATATTTTGAATTATTGTGACAGCTTTGGTGTAATAAGTATATAATTTTAAATACAAAATACCTAAATTTTTTCAATTTATTTTCAACATCACAAGTCTTAACTGGTATTTTATCATTTTACTGTGGGAACTGTATGCACAGGATCTTCTTTTTGTTCATCTACAAAACATATTTAGTGTTCTTTGAAACTTGATTACATATTCAATTTAAAATATACGTTACTGTTAAAGTGTGAAATCCGTTATTTCGTGGAATAACTAGGTATTTCATGAAATAACTAGACAGGTCAGTTAAAGTATATAAAATTATTGGGTTCAACAATTTAACTAGGTATTCTATAGAATAACGATTACTTGATCGTTAAAGTATGAAATACAGCCCTCGAAAGTTCTTAGAACCGGTTCTAGCTGCTTTAGGCCGAATAAAACAATTGAACTCTAGATATCCATTCAGTATATGTCAGCGAGACTTTGTTTCCATTGAAAAAGTTCCAAATATTGACACAATGCTTCGATCTGTTGCAACGGGTCAAAGTTGTGGTACTGAACAAGGATTTAAAAAGTGCTCGTGTAAAAAAAAATGTGTATTGGTAAAAAAAATGGCTTGTTTGAAAAATAATAAGCTGTTCAAACCAAAGTGTCACCACAACAATCCTAGGTAACTAGGTACATTATGAAATTTTTCATCTATTATATACATTAACTGATTTGTCTAGTTATTTCAAGAAATACCTAGTTATTTTATGAAATAACTTAATTTTACACTTTAACAGTAACATATATATTATGATATTAACTGATAATACTTATAATTCTTCAATAAATTAATCAAATTATCTGGAATTTCGTAAGACAATATAAATAGTTGTAAAGAATACGGTATACATAGGAAATTAAGTATTAAAATATATTTAAGATACAGTTGCATCTATTTTTTTCAATTAATAAATATTAAAATTTAAAATAAAAAACAATTTTAAGAAAATTTGTATGGAAAATGCTGTAGAAAATTCTAACATGATTTAAAAGATTTAAGAAAGAATTAATTTTTTTCAAGATTTGAAGGGGAATTAATTTAAAGTATTTAGTTAAACGTAAGCAAAATGATGATACCTAAAAATAATTTATCGATTACATTCTTTGCAACATGTTACTAATTGCGATCCGTAAATATTTTTCGGAATTCCAATTTTCTGGTAGGAGTCTCTAAAATCAATATTTGCTATAGTTTCTTAAATTGACCTTTCTAATCGCTTATGTTGCTTACAAATTTAAAAGAACGTTGCCTTTTTTTAAAAAAAAGAAATTGCTTTGTTGTAATAACGCTAATGAATGTATTCACTTTAACTCAATTTCAAAATTCCTTTTACGCATATCATATTTCATTATACACATTTGTCATGTTAAAAATATTACACAAGCAAATCAAACCTGCTTTGAAATCAAATATTTGTGATTTTTCTCTGAAATGAGCTATTTAAAAGTTTTACAAAATTTAAGAGCCAAATTTTTTTCCAAATTTCATTGTAGAATTTTCATTTACGAGCCAAAATACTCCATGAAAGTATTTTCGCATTTAATTTCGAGCGATGCATGGCAATCCATGAACCACCAGCATTTATTTATCAAACATTGAAACTCTTGGGCATATTTAATCATGTCTTTGCTCTATGCCTAGTTTGTTAAAGAATAAGAAACAGCAACATTGATGGCTCATTGATCTATATAAAAATGCAAGGGTATAGAGCATTTGATGTTATATAGTTCAGTTAAAATTAAGTTTTTAATTAGTGAAAGTGAACCACAGCATTTGGTAACGAAATATTATTTGTAGTGTTAAATTGGTTTGTAGTGAAAATTCCGGCACTTACATTAATGAATAACAAGAATAAATAATAAAATATTAACTAGTACACCAATAGATTTTGCTTCTTTGTTTTAATTGTCTAATCAAGCTGAAATATATTAAACTTAAAAAATAATATTTCAAATGAAAAATATAATTTTCAGAATGTTGTAGTTTAAAATTTCACAGTAGGTATCGTGCTAGAGAATGATCTAACCTTGAAGCCTGCTGCAAGCAGAATCGTCATGAAGCTTGAAGTAAGGCGAGGACTGTGACTTTCCCTTTGGCTTCAACAAGGGGTTGTCGCCTTCCCATGGACCAACGAGGAGGCTCTTCACATTCTGGAGGCCTTGCAGAAGCCACGGCAAGGATCAAGCAGATGACCGGTCCTAGTAACCAACGATGAACCCCCATCTCTTTAGAGTACTAAAATAACAGTAGAAACATTCATAAATAAGTAGGAATATTAAATAAAAGATGCATTACAAAATAATAAACATAAAAAACATAAAGAAAGATTTATATTTTGGCATTTACAAAATGCTCATTACCCAATGAAAGGTCATGAAAACCAATCATAATCTTATTTTTCAGTAGAGCAAGAATGACCGAGAAAGATATAAAGAAAAAAAGCTATATAAGAAAGAAATTTTTCTGGGAGAGCTTCTTAAAAAAAAGTGTGATTCTCTACCTCTCCAAAAACTGTTCTTTTTCTGAAAGCATTTTATTAAAAAGGAAACTTTTATGTGAAAACCAGTAGCGTAAAGTATACTTCCCCAACCACTGCATTCCGGGGGTGGGGTGCACAGTATTCTAGGGGGCCCAAGGACTTACTGACGCCTTGTACGTATTTAATCACTTTATAAAATATTAAAAGCAAAATTTGACTTTGAAGGGGGGGGGAATCTAATATATTCTCTGTTACGCCACTGATGACAACTATAGCATTTTGTGTTATTTTTTTCCTATGTGTCAAATGTTTTTTTTTTTTTTTTTTTTTGCTCTAAGTTGCACATAAATATAAAACAACCAGCAAAATAAAATTCATTGATAAATTTGAAAATAATGTAATAATTTCTCACAGACATTAAGCATTTTATGCATATAGCTTATATTCCAAAATTAAAATTGTTATATAAAAAATAAATTACAAGGAACTGACAAGTAGTATTGTAATTTTTCGAAAGTTTTTTCAAATTTATTTTTTGATATATTTAGTATCAGAATTTTCAATGTTCTTAAAGTTCAATTATTTTACAAGCTGCTGACACAAGTTTCAATCTTTTTAAAGTATTCACTTTAGCTTTAAAAAGCATATTTAAAAATTTTTGGTAATTTTGAGAATTTATTTTTCGTAAGGTAAATGTGGTGTTTCTTATATTTCATAGAATATTAATGTTTTTGAAACCTTAAGAGCTTTTGAAATATCTGAAACACACACTTATGCATGTATATATATATATATATATATATATTACAAAAATATACAAAAATAGTTATAAACCTAAGATAACTATCGTCATAATAGGAAAGATTTAGCCACAGAAATACTAGAAGCAAACTCCCAGCCTTAGGAACTAGGAATGCAGGTTTAAACAAAGTTTTCTGGCCAGCCAACCTTCACCTGAATTTGCCAGTATTCTGGGCCATAGGGAAAGCAATAAATTTCTAGAGAAGTTTAACTATATTATAGATAAAACCATAATCTATTAATGTAATACTATAATGTTATAGCTTTTAATAATTACTAAAATATTTAAAATCAAAGCCAAACTAATAGACTTACCACGTGAATACATATTCGCTTCTTATGGACAATAACAGTAACGCATATAATTATTATGTATTGAGAAAGTAGCAATGTTACAATATATATATATATATATACTTTTAAAATTTCTATATTTTATTTTAAAATTTATAGAAAATAAAAAATACCATCCATACATAAACGATTAATTTTTAATAAAATATATTATTACAAAATTACATAGCTAGAGGCGCCATCTATCTATAAACTGTATAACTGAAAAAACTTTTTTTATTTAACTGTTATATAACATTTTATAAATTTAATAGGGTAACTTAGTTCTATACAATGTTTAATAAAGTTATTAATATTTAAATATATATTAGATTTATCACTAACTAATACCTTGTTACGATAAATATAATTCAAAATAATATTTCGATATATTGAGATGGATAAGTTAGAATTCCATGAGGGAACTTTAAGAATGTTAAAATTAAAATCATCTCTTTTATCATAAATATTGCTATGTAATTTATAGTCCTTAATATATAATGATACATCCAAGTAATTAGTTGTAACAGGATTATTATTAATTTTAAGAAGCTTTAAATATTCCGGATAAAAATTGATATTGGGATTATAATTATTATTTTTACCAAAAATAATTAGGTCATCTATGTATCTAAAAATGTAATAATCATTATTAATAATATAATTATTTTCGTAAAAGTGTAAATATAAATTAGCCAAACTATTGCTAGCAGGGCCACCCTGAGGCAAACCTTTGGTTTGTTTGTACAGAGAACCATTAAAATTAATGTAATTTTCTTTTAGGACAAAATTTATTAGAGTTCTAAATTTTTGTAAATTAATATTAAGGTTATAATTTCTGTAATTATCCAAAATTACCCTAATTACATCATTGATATCAATAGAGTTAAAAAGATCTTCAAAGTCATAACTATGAACTGAATAAGTATTTTTATCTTTAAAAAAATCTATAATTTCTTTACTATTTTTAATTATAGCTTTATTACATTGCTTATTGATGAATTCTTGCAAAATATTGTGCAGCATTTTACCTGCATCAGTGATATAAGTTTTAAAACCATTTGTTACTGTTCTAAATTTAACAGGATTTTTATGAAATTTAGGTGTTAAAAATATATATGGAAACTTAATCTTATGAGTGGGAACATTCAATTTCTTGTATATATATATATATATATATATATATATATATATATATATATATATATATATATATATATATATATATATACAGGGTGCGGCAAAAAAACTCGGACAAATTTCTTGCTTCCTAGAATAATTAACAAATTTCCTTTTAATTGGTATTTTCATGTTTCTTTATCCACCACTTTAATAGTAAAATTTTTTTGACACATTTCTTAGTTTGTACTTTAATTTATGTGTTTTTTGATAATGTCGAGCAAAAGGTCTGCTATTTTGGAGTTGTTTCAGCAAAGGAACCAAAAGCGTGAAGTTGTTCATTTGCTTATTGTACCTCTGCAAACAGTGTTTGATGCAATTTTCCGTTTCAAAGAGCTTGGCAATAATGGTCGACGTCCAGGAAGTGGGCGAAAACGCACTATAAACACTTCAATGAATCGTAAGGCCATCGAAAAGCGAGTCCAGAGGAATCCGATGGTTTCCATGAGAAAATAGCTCGTGACATGAGAATATGTGTCAGATCGGTGAGACGAATTGCAAAAATGAAGCTTGGACTGAAGCCTTACAAGTTGCGAAAATTTCAGCTCCTCAATGAAAGAAACAAACTCGTACGGCTCCAAAGACGCAAGCAAAATTATGAGACGGACCGCAAATCAGAAATGGGAGAGATTCCTTTTCACTGATGAGAAACTCTTTGCGGTTCAACAAGTTCATAACTCCCAAAACGATTGAATCTGGTTTGTGGACGCTCCAAGCATTCGGCAATTGTTGAATATCGCCAATATCCAAAGTCGGTCATGGTCTGGGGCGGAATTGGCTCAAGTTGTAAAACTCCTTTGATTTTTGTGGAAGAGGGCGTTAAAATCAATCAAAAAGTGTACCAGAGGCACATTATTGAAGCTGTTGTACTTACGTGAGCCCAAATGCATTTCGGAAATGCAAAGTGGACGTTTCAACAAGACTCTGGACCAGCTCACAAGGCCAAAAAGACACAAGAGTGGTGCAAGGTAAATTTTCCAGACATGATATCATGAGAAGAATGGCTAGCCAACTCGCCGAATCTTAACCTCATGGATTACAGTGTATGGTCCATTTTTGAGTCCAGAGACTGCACTAAACCATACAAAACTCTAGACTATCTAAAGTAATTGTTTCTGCGGGAATGGGATAAATTAAAGGTAAATGACATGAGGTTCATTGTTGAAAATTTCTAAAAAGCGTTTGCGCATCTGCATTGCTGCAAACGGCGGTCACTTTGAAATCAATTAAATTTATTTATTAGTACGAGTGTACTCTTATTATATATATTATTTGTTATATTTTGTTAATTTCTTAATTTTTTATAAAGTTGTTTAAAAAATTGTTTGTCCGTCTTTTTTCGCCGCGATAAATACATATATATATATAAAGGAGAAAAGCGACTCACTCACTGACTGATTGACTGACTGACTGATCACGAAATCTCTGGAACTATTCAACCTACAGACTTGAAATTTTGTAGACATGTTCCTTTGATAGAGTAGACATCAGCTAAGAAAGGATTTTCAGAAATTCGAAACGCAAGGGGCGTTACGGGGGGTTAAGGGCTTTAATAATAATTGTTTCCATGTTTAAACTACTTGATGTACAATCTTGAAATTGGGTAAGCGGATTCCTTTCAGAGAGTAGAGTTCCGCTACAAAATGAGTTTGCTGAAAATCGACCCCCCCCCAAGTGGCGTTGCAGGGGCTTAGGGGGCGTTATAGATAATTATTTCCATATTTAAACTATTTGACGCACTGTCTTTAAATTTGATGTATAGATTCCTTTCGTAGAATAATGATCAGTTACAAAACAGAGTTTGTGAAAACAGACTTCTAAGTGGCGTTGCGGGGGATTAAGAGGCGTAATAGATAAATATATCCGTTTTTAAACTACTTCACCTACCTGCTTGAAAATTGGTAGGTAAGTTTCTTTCCTGGAATAAATATCCGCTACAAAATGGGTTTTGGGAAAATTGACCCCCAAGGTGTGTTGCGGGGGCGGGGGGTTTAAGGGGCGTTATAAATTCCTATTTTTAAGTTATTAGACGTACAGTCTTGAAACTTAGTAAGCAGATTCCTCTCATAGGGTAGAGATACGCTAAAAATGGGTTTCGTGAAAATTGCCCCCAAGTGGCGTTGAGGGGACTTAAGGGTCGTTATAGATAATTATTTCCATTTTTAAACTATTAGACGCACAGTCTTTATATTTGATAAAGAGATTTCTTTCATAGAGTAGAGATCAGCTATAAGAAGGTTTTGTGAAAACATACCTCTAAGTGGCGTTGCAGGTTAATAAGTGGCGTAAGAGATAAATATTTTCGTTTTTAAACTATTTGACCTACCTGCTTGAAAATTGGTAGGAATGTTTCTTTCATGAAGTAAATATCCGCTACAAAACGGGTTTGGAGAAAATTGACCCCCAAGGGGTGTTGCGGGGGGTTAAGGGCAGATATAAATAATTATTTCTTTTTTTAAACTATTACACTCACAGTCTTGAAATTTGGTTATCAGATTCCTCTCGTAGGATAGAAATACACTGCAAAATGTGTTTTGTGAAAATCGACCCCTAAGGTGGTGTTGCGGGGGCTCAAGTGGCGTTATGGACAATTATCCCCATTTTTAAACTGTTAGACGTACAGTCTTGAAATTTGATAAGCTGATTCCTTTCGTAAAGTAGAGAACCGCTACAAAATGGGTTTCGCGAATATCAACTACTAAGTTTAATTTCGGGAGATTAAGAGGCGTAATCGATAAATATTTCCATTTTTAAACTATTTGATCATCCTGCTTGAAAATTGGTAGGCATGTTCCTTTCATGAAATAGAGTTCCTCTAACAAAGAGTAAAATGAAAATTGACCCCCAAAGATGTTTGCGAGGGGTCAAGAGGAGTTACAGAAAAAAATTCCTATTTTTAATTGTTAGACCCATATACTTGAAATTTGTTAAGCATGTTTCTTTTGTTGATTAGGGATCCACTAAGAATGTATTTTAAGCAAATCACGTTCTGGGGGGTTGCAGGGGGTTACTGGGACGTATTGACAAAAAAAATCCTTTTTTCGAGCTACAAGGACTATAATAATGAAATTTGGTTTGCATTTTGCTTTTGTTGAATTGAAATCCGCTAAGAGAGGTTGTTTTTGAAAGCGGCTCTCAACACGGGATTACGGGGATATTGATAGTAAAACTTTTGTTTTTTTCTGTTTGATTTAGACTTGAAATTTGGCTTGCATGGTCAATTTACGGAGTAGAGATCCACCGCGAAAATCGGTTTTGCGGGAATCCACTTGGTTTTTGAGTTACGAAAGAGCAAACATCATTCTATGCTTCAATTTTAGAGATTTTTAGAAAATACAAATTAGATGAGTTCTGCCCTTTTTTTTATCAACAGGTGACAGTTACAGGTATAAGTATATTTTTCAATTTAATCGAATTCTTAATGCTAGGACTTAGATATCAATAATTTATACATATATATAAGCAGTAAAAAATCATAAAACATCATAAAATACCCAGCGAAGCGGGCGGGTAACAGCTAGTATATATATAAATTTTATTCAAATAAAAATGCAGTAAAATCTTTTAAAACTTATTGAACTAACTTAACAATTGTCTTGCTTCATTCCAAAATATTTATGTCAAACGCTGTCAAAATTTCTGACATTAAAATCAATTGTTATCGCTTTCATATTTACTGATCAAGATTTAGTTTACTGTGCATTATCTTGTATTTGAAAATAGAATGATTTCCAAATATGGTGTGAGCGGATTCTTCGATGAAGTTTGAGATATTGTGATAACATGTCAAACTCACGCAGCTTTTATTCTGAAACACACATTTTAATGAGAAAATAAAGCGAAATGAAATCAGAAGGAAATACGGCATCGTAACTTAAATGTGTTGAAATGTTCGAATGTAAGCATTAGTTTTTTTATTTCAATTACATCGTACAACATTCTATTGCTTATGGATTTATTATCACTTTTGAATGTAACTAGATGGTGCACTGAGGTCATTTAAATATTTCACTGGACTAATACAGCTGTATTCTAAACTTAGAAGTCTTTTTCTTAACAGAAATTATTAATTACAGTTGAAAAAAATTCCACTTGATCAGTTCTAGTATTTGTGTTGAAACTAGGAAAATCAGAGATATATTCAAGAAAATCACAAAATCATACACTTAATTTCTCAAGAAAAGTTTTCATTTAAAGTTATGAAAATAATTATTATTCTAACTGTGGTTTTTAGATAATGAACAAAATATGATTGAATGCTTTGTATCTATTACATTTCATCCAATTTACTCCACATAAATTTAAGAAATATAATGAATTTAATGAGCATACACACATACAATAAAAGTAAATTTTTCTTTACTTTTCCATGTAGTGGCATTGCAACAGATTATAATCTTGGCAATGCTCTTGTAATGCAATTACTGCTTACCTTTTTTTTTACATAATTTTTTTTAGTTTCGTTTAATACAAATTGTACTGTGTGACTGCAAAAATCATTCTTAAAACTATTGAATCTAAAAAATATTGCTCGAAGAAAACAGCAAAAAATCATTGATATAAGGTGTCAAAAGTACAAAAAAACATCATTAAAAGTGCTTTATGAAGACAATATGGTGAAACAGCTCTTAAAATGAATATGCGCTCAAAATAACATGAATAATTAAGTAAAATTTCAAATTTCTTATAGATGGACATACATTCCATTAAGAACTTTTGAAAACTTTAAATTTTATTTATACATATATTGTATTAAATTTGCCATGACATTACAATTAGAAATTTAAAATTTGTGCACTTTTTTTTTTTGCCCGAAATATCTTCGAGTAAAAGTTATTTAAAAAATTATTTGTCTCTGCAAGAAATATTTTTATTTTATAAATTAACATGTTTCCACTTAATAAGTATTAGTTAATTTAAAATCAGAAACTAAAGCAAGGAAAGGAAATTTTTAAGCTGAAGAATAATTCTTCGAACTATTATATATAGATATATAAGATAGACTTTATAATATAGTCTGTATAAAATTTTTATTCATTCAGTTATAGTAAATATTACAAAATGGATTAATAAGCTTACATAATAGATTGTAATTATAGAAACCTCTAATTTCAAATATTCAAAGTCACTCTGTACAATGTCATCAGTTTGATCGACAACGTAAATATCAGCGATAAGTGTTTATATGGACGAATGGCATTCTTATGAAGACTGGTGTCAAGATTGCGAAAAAGAGAGAGAGAGAGAGAAAAAATCCACGCAAATAGTTTCTTTTATCATTTTGACCTCTTTTTGAAATAAATTTATTTACTTAAAAAATTGTGCAATCTTTTTTAACGAGAGTAAAAACTTTATAGCTCCAAATTTGTAAGAGACAAGAATCATTTTTTTTAAAAAAATTAATATTTTGGACAAAAATTCGTACTGGAATATTTGTAATAGTTCATTTTTCCTAACAAAATGTATGATTCCCAATCTGTTACATACGACAATAAAAAGATACCATTTATAAAAGAAACACTAATTTCCATATAAAGTTCTGAGTATATATATACGGTTATAAATATATATATAATATACACATTAATTTACTTTTCTTTGAAAGGATCCTAATGTTCAAACCCTCATGGAGTACCTCACGTGGTAAATTACAGAACAATGAAATTCGGCATATAATAAAGGATCTTTATGTATTAAAAAACTTTTAATAATTCAGATATAAGAAAAAAAGTGTATTTTTATAATTGCCTACCGTATTTAAAGTAATTGTGAGTAACTATGCAACATCTGTAATAGAATTTATATGCTTACTAACATTAGACATAGAATATTTTTTTAGAAGTTAGAATACTACATTTTCAGAAATATTTAAAAAATTTTAATAAATATCTAAAATCAAAATATACATTATTTTTTTAAGTATTATTACCATAAATAATTTAAATAAGGCTAAAGATATACCGTATTGATTTTAAAAGTATTATATTCATTCAGCATTCAATTTAATAAAGTGTAAAAGAAATAATAATTTAATTATAAATGTAATAAATTAATGCAATAGCCTGAGAACAGGATCATGAACATTATTTTACGCATATATTTAGTATTTTATAAAAAAGAAAAAGTGAAGGTTTTTAAATATGTATTTTTTAAATTATAATACTATAATATCCTTGCGAATTTCTTACTATCATTTTTCTATATTGAAGTAATTCCCTCCCCCACCCCCAAATGAAAAGTAGTACAATAAAAATATGCTTAGTTTCACATTTTATAAAAGCTATTTGATATAGCATGTTTATCTATTTAAAAGGTATACCTACGTTACGTATTCTTTCTTAGAAATACGTAACTATATATATATGTATATATATATATATATATATATATATAAGCATTATAAATAAATTCTCTATGTAACAGTTTTCAATATTTTAGATTTTATGCTCCCTCAAAAATAAAAAGAAGCCTTCTGTTTACTATCACTAGACAGTAATTTAAATTTTCTCAATATTTCTGTAAGCTGTTATGATAATGTTTAAATGTAATCCTAGCCTTCATGGCATTATCTGTGATGCATTTCATGCTTACCCCAATAAAACTTCAAAACAAGAAAATAATTTGTTTATTTTCTATTTATGTTTATGATTATAAAACATTTGACATCCAAGCTTCAGTTGTATTTTCTTTTACCATCCCACAATAGAACGAAAAATAAAAGTAATATAAATACGCTACCATGATGTTTTTGTGTATTTTCATTGAATCAACAAATTTTTTTGAATAATATTTATAATCTGGTAGAAAATTCAAATTTAATTTTATAAAAAATTCATTTCTTTATAAAATGTGAGAGCTTAGATGTGTAGAAATAGAGATTCAGGTACCTTTAAAATTAAAATAAAAATGCATTAACGTGATTAAAATTTTGATCCTTTATGTTCCAAATGAATCTGTTTTAAAGGTTTATTTCATAATCTAATAACAATCTGCTTAATTTTGTCAAGATTTTGTTTTTTTTTTTGAAAATGTTAAAAGGAGTAGAAATGCATGGCTATGAAATACATCGCATATATTTGTAGCACATAGCAACAATTACAGATATAAGAATTACTCGGAGAAGCAGAAAAGTAAAATTTATTCTTTTATAAAGCTCTTAATTATTTCTGAATTTGAATTTTAGATGTTGTACAAATGTATAACTGAGATTAAAATGAAGAAGCTTTTCAAAACTGAATTTGTAGGAGAAAAAGAACAGCACGTTCCATATTTTAATTAAAATTTGTTTTCGAAGAAGTTTAAAATAATTAATAAATCTTCCACAAAATGAATCTTTTGATTGTAAAAGAACAAGTCCAAAAGGAAAATTTTTTTAAAGAGAATAATAAATAGTTTGTAAGAGAGATATTAGAGTTAAAAATTCAATAAAAAAGTGTATTTTAGAAGAATAAACATTTTATAAATTCAGATAACGAAGCTCAGAGTGATTAAATAATCAAAACTCTATTATCAGATTTGTTTCTTCCTGAAGCCAGTCCATATAATTTCCATATAAATTAGGTCCTAACCATTATTAAATTAACTGATTGCCTTATTTTATAGCTGACCCACATTTAATATAATCAGATATTGTTACGAGTTTAAACTATTATAGATAAGTTATTGCTTAATCAAAGTATTTTTTTCACATTCAATAATGTATTTTCTGTATTAGGATTGGAAACAAGAAAAGAGTATATCTTACCGTTTTTATCTGCAACGCATTAATCGCTGGATAACTGCCAGCGAGCCGCTTGTAGAGAAATGCACTCGTATCTTAATCGTAGAGGTCGAAATGTCCCACAACTTATTTCAATCAAGCGATGGCTTTTGACCCTTATCACGTGAGGGCTGTCGTGTTACTGTAGCTTGAACGACCTTGTTATCATTAGAAACATGAATGTTCTCGTTGTTTGATCACTGATTTCGACTAAGTTATTCTTCTTTCTTCGAAATAATACGTATATTTTTGTCAAACTATTATTGGGTTTCAGTAGATTATGATTGGTACTTTTAAGTTCCTCTGAATTTTGAAGATTTTCATTTGTCATTTCGTTGAATTTAAATTGTCGTGCAAATTTTGGTGAAAAGATTAAGGCTTATCTACTTTAGAAAAATGTTTACCAATTCTATTTTGTTTTTAGTTTCCCCGAAGTTAAAAGAGCTGTGTTTTATCTTTTCTGCAAAATAATAATGTGCTGTGTTTTTT